>JAKTPI010000022.1:0-165915 GCA_030557545.1 Ogataea salicorniae
TAAATGATTTATTAATTAAATTATTTCTGTGACATCAAAAAAATAAAAAAACCATAAACAGAGGGAAAATGTTAATTTTCTATCCTTTAATTTACGAATTTGTTTTTTAACTCTTTTTTTAAATTTTTTTTCGAAAGGAAAAGTTTGAGAAATTTTGGGAAAAGTGGTTTTGGCACAATTCAAAAAACCCTAAAACGTGACTTGAGCATGTGACTAAAAAGTTTTAGAGACGGGTCACACCTTGATGACAGTCTATTTGTGGTAAATCTTAGAAGGGTGTTTAGGTGTAAAGTATAGGGAAGGGCACCTAATTCAAACAAGAATCAGCATTTCAATTTTGCAAATCAAAACGGTTAATTGTCTAAAATGATCTAAAATACATTTTTACAGTTTCAATATTTTTAAAAATTGTGGTTATTTTGTAAATTGAATATGGAGAAGAATAGAACGGAATCAGTTAGTTACATAAAAGAAAAATTATAAAGGACAAAAAACTATTTGATTCTTTTTTTGTTGTTTTAAATTAATGATAATAAAACACTTATTCTGACTTAATAAACTAATTCTAACAGCCGTCCATTGAGTGCAGTTATCTAGAGCTTGTGAACCCATTTCTCTACCAATACCAGATTGTTTGTAACCACCGAATGGAACCAATTGGGTGTTTTACCCATTCTATTGAAAAAATGATTTAACTTGTTTGGGAATCCTAATAACGTGCTTTTCACATGTTTGATACTCCGCGGTACAACACCAAACAGCAGCTCTTACCATTGGGCCTCTGAGGCAGGAAAAGAAGGAGATGGGCTGCACAAACGTCCACTACGGAGGGGGTGGGGTTGGACACACGACCGCCGGCAAGACACCATCTATTATGTTGAGAAACACTGGTGGTGCTTCTAAAGCCTTGATATCTGCGGTTAATCGAAAACGTTCTTTGCTTTCATTTGAGCCAATCAAATACATCTAAGATAAAGATATATATATATATACATATATACTCTTAGAAATGATACAGCCTGATAGTACTGCCAATTGTAGATAGGAGAAAATTGGCATGAAATATTAGATATAGATATATATATATCAGAAAAAAGAAATTATAGATACCGAGAAACTTTTCAACGGTGTTTGTGTGTTAATCTTGGCAGGAGATGGGGATTAAATCATTGCTGCATATACAAAGAGATTCAATTTATCTTGGTAGTTCAAATAATTAACGTGTAGATGGAGTTAGAGTTAGATAATAATCATTACCTCATTCTAGTATTGAATCTATGTATTAGCTTAATTTGATTTAATGGTTCACATAGATTATGCCTCGGGATCATAGGGTGACAGACAAACAGACAGACAGACAGACAGAAAACAATGGCTGGATTTAAAGTGCATCTCATAATATATAATACATAATAATCTGTACAAAAGTACAATAGTTTATCAGCTGTATTCCGTCCGGTATTGATTATACTTACTACTCTTTTCTATTCCAACCTCAGATAGCAAACCTGTCCATTTTTTTTTGTTTAAAGTTTGATCGTCATTTTAATCAATCAATTGACGCTTTCCTGCCATCCGCTCCTTTGTGTATAGTGGAATGGCATTAGCCGCATTAAATTCTAAATTGACCATGGGTTTACCAATTTCCAGATGGTTCTAATTGTTGGCCAATATACAGCAAAGACACTCAAACTTTCACACTTCTCAAAGGAAAAAACACTTTATAGATAAAATTCACCATTTTTTATCTGGTATAATTATCTCCGCATTTCCTCATTTTCATACTCCATATAACATCATTCCAATCTTTGGCACTTTAACTTCAAGTTTGATTTTTTCTTTTCTTTAAGTCTTTTTATATCACTCTTAATTTACTGATAATAATACACATATATATATATATGAACTGAGAAAAACATACACAAAATGGCATACTTTTCTCAGCTTGGTAAAACTATCAAAAAGGAAATTACTTGGGGTAAGAGGACTCAGCAGTCTTGTGAAGAAATAGCTCTTGAAACTGACCGTGGCCACCTTCCAGAAACTGTCATTGCTTCAACTGAAGAAAGATCATTGTGGCCAATCTTTACTGCTGGGGCAGGTTTATTTTCAGATGGTTACGTTAATAACTCCATTTCCACTGCTTCAACCTGTTTAAGACTTATTTACGGTGCACAATATTCAGATTCAAATGCCATTCAAAATGTTTCTTCAATTGCCTTTGTCGGTACAGTTGTTGGCCAATTGGCTTTTGGTTTCTTCTCTGATTATTTCTCACGTAAAGTTGGCATGTTGATTTCATCAGGTGGTTTAATCATTTTTGCAATCTTATGTGCTGGTGCTTGGGGTGTTGGTACTGAAGCTAAATATGGTGGTAATGCTGGTGGTTTATTTGCTGCTTTGACTGCTTATAGATTTTTTTTGGGTATTTTCATTGGTGCTGAATACCCAACCGGTTCTGCCGCTTGTGCTGAAGCTTCTGCTCTTTTACCATCTGGTAGAAGAAATAGATATTTTGCATGGTTTACCAACTTTTGTATTGATTTCGGGTTTGTTGTTTCCGCTTTTGTTCCACTGGTTATGTTATGGATTTGTGGTGCAAACAATTTACAACCTGTTTGGAGAGTCACTTTGGGTTTAGGTGCTATCCCACCATTATCATTATTCTTTATGAGAATGAAGTTTAAAGAAGGTGAGCAATTTGAAAAAATGAATTTCAAGAAAATTACCGTTCCATGGGTTTTAATCTTAAAATACTACTGGTTTAGACTATTGGTTGTTATGATTATCTGGTGGATCTACGATTTCTCTGCGTATGCATTTGGTATCTATTCTACTCCGATTTTAAATTCTATTATTCCAGATGGTGACATTTATAAAACTTTTGGTTGGAACGTTGTTTTGAACTTGTTTTACATTCCAGGTGCCTTTTTAGGTGCTCTAGCAGCAGATTACATTGGCCCAAGATTAACTTTAGCAACTGGTGTCTTTTTACAAGCAATCATTGGCTACATCATGGCTGGTTGTTATCCATCTTTGAAAAATCACATTGGTGCGTTTGTTACCGTTTACGGTATCTTTTTAACTTTGGGTGAATTTGGTCCAGGTGATAATATTGGGTTATTGGCTAGTAAGACCAGCGCCACTTCATGTAGAGGTGTTTATTACGGTATTGCCGCTGCATTTGGTAAGATTGGTGCTTTCTGTGGTACTTATGCCTTCCCATCTTTCCAAGCCAACTATGAAGGTGATTTAGGGTATCAAGTCCCATTCTACTTGGCTTCTTCATTGGCTATCTTGGCCGGTTTATTGGCTCTTTTTGCATTGCCTGCTGTTGATCAGGAAGCTATGCAAAGAGAAGATATTGATTTCTTAAATTATTTACAAAAGAATGGTTATGATATCAGTCAAATGGGTGAAGGTGCTTTGGGTGATGCGATCAAAACTCATGGTGAAACTTATCACGTTGAGATCAACGAAAAGTCTAAAGATTCCGACTCTTGTTAGTATAATTTGATTATGATTTTCTCCTTTTTATTAAGTTATTATTTCAATTCTCTTGTTTTTTTTTTTGCCCTCTATAATTCCTTTCCACTTTGACTTTTGTATCAAAGAAGGTCGGTCCTATTTAAGTGTATATATATACTAATAACACTAATAACTATAATTCATAATATAATTATACTTGCACCGCCTTAAAGTATTTGAATTACGAATGCGGAACTTGTAAACAAAAAAAAAAACACAGCCGCGCTCAAACAAACAAACAAACAAACAAAAACGATTCAAAAATAATCGAATGGAAGCAACAGATCCTCGGATCAAAAATGTAAACAAACAACTAAAATATAAACAAAACAAAAGAGAGAAAAAAACACACACACAAAATAAATCAACTTGTCTGTTTTTAATTTTGTTATAGATCACAGTCTTGAGTAAATATCCCATCTTCATCATCTTGTAATTGATAATACCCATCAATTAATACATATTCACAAACACCCACATACATACACCTCCTTTAAAAACAAAAACACACACACACACAAAAACATCCAAAAGGTGCCCATTTTTCATTACTCATAGATCAGCTGTCAACATATATATATATATATATATATACTTTCTCTTACCGTCAGTTTCAATCCCAATTTGTTTATAACCATCATCTACATATCGGACGTTTATTTATTTAAAAATTTGCTAATTGATTCAATAAGTAATCAACATCAACACACTCCCTATGACCGAAGAAATATCAATCGATCAACCACTGTCTTCCTCTCCTCCTGGTGGTGATCGTGGCGATCAAATCCATCAGGATGAACATGCAAACGAAATTTCGCTTTTATTAGACAATTTCAGTAAGAACGAACCAATTTTTGACAATGACTTACTTTATCCAACTCCAAAAGAATCTGAAATTACACATTTTGAAAAGGGAAACGTTGTCCATGCCACCATTGAATCCATGATAACCCACCTATCTTCACCCGAAATCATTGACTATCAATTCCTTGTCGATTTCTTTTTAACTTTTAGAGAGTTTATTGAACCGTTACCTTTACTAGAACTTATTTTATGTAGACTTTCATGGTCTTTAAGATCAGCTTCAGCATTTTTACAAGACCCTGAAAGGGCCAAAATTGGAACATTAGCACTGGTTAGAACTTTTGTTATGTTGCGTCATTGGTTACTAAATCATTTCCAAGATGATTTTATCAACAATTGTCAACTGAGACAGTTGTTTACAGATGCATTAAATGAAATATCCAAACATAAAGTTTTCAAAGGTGACTTGAATTCATTACAAACAAAAGTCATTGTTGATTTGAAGAAAACGTATATTAAATTATGCCATATTTATTGGTCAACAACCTCATTGGAGCGTTTGGAGAAAGTTGATATCTTAAACTATGATCTATCTTCATATGACTCCATGCCAAATACAAGACTTTCAGTGTTGGGTTTGAAACAACTGATAGACCCATCTGCTCGTCGTTCTGGGATTCTATCAATGGTTGAGAAAAGATCATCCGGTGCCACTAATTTACTATTACAAGAACATGAAACAATGAAAGAGGACAACTCTTTAGAACGTATTCTGCAATCAAAGACCAAAATTAAAAACAGAATTAATAACAACGCTAGAGACAAATTCATTCTATATCCAAAAGCATCATTAATTTCATTGGCGGCACCAACGCATCATAACAACGTTAGAACTATACAAAGGAATTCAACTTTAGACAATTTGTTTATTAATATACTAGAAGACGTTGAGGCTACTCCAATACAAGGTGTTACTAATATATCAAACTTAGTGGAAGATGATAGCAGCAACAAAGAGAACGGGTTTTCTCATAATGGTAAAGTTGGTGTTTTTGAAGAATCTAAAACTAACAAGATTGCACCAAGTACTCCGTTGAAGAAAATGGATGCAATGATAAAAGTGATTCCGAATCCAATCAATAGCATCCAACAACAACAACAGTTACAACTGAATAAATCAAAGAATAAAAAGAAAGGTTTCTTAAAATCATTAATGTTTCAAAGTAAAAATTCAGATTCAAAGACAATACAATCTTCATCAGTCAGAAAGGACCAAATACCGACAAAACAACAAGACAGCCAATCCGATCAAGTAACCGAGATCTCGAATAATAACTCTAAAACAAATATCACGGAAGAAGTTATAATAACAGAAGGTAAACTAGATTTATTGAGCTCAAGAGTGATCAACGAATACCAGTATCTAATTGGAGGTTCAACTTCATTCAAGAAGAGATTATCGAAACAATTAATGAATAATTCAAGTAAACAAAGTGTTTTATCAACAGGCATAAATTTGAATGGTGTTAATGAAGTTACTGAAGATAATACCATGGATTCACCAACAAAATCTAGATCAAAAAGGTATGAAGACGATTCATTTAACTCAACTGATTTACTGAACGATTTCAATAACGATAAAAACAACAATAATAATAGGAATAATAATAACAAAATAAACTTTAATAATGTTGAAACAATAACAATTAGCGATTTAGAAAGATCTTTTAATGATGATGAATATATGGAACATGATACACAGGATGTTTTAGAAGCAATCAATAGAATCTCTGCAACATCTTTCAAGACCCCATCAGTGACGATGAATTGGTCTAATTCTTTGGATGTTTCTAATTCAGGGAACATTATTGAAGATATAGTGGAAAATAGCGGCAAACAAGAATTTGATAATGAAATTCATCCAATTACACAGGATGATGTCGAGATGATTTCCATTTTAAGTGGTAACAAATCCATTGAAGACGTTGCTGTTGCTGTTGCTGTTGCTAATGATGGTGGTAATGATGATAACAAAGATTCATCAAGTGATGATAAGTTTGAAGGTTCTAGAGATGTTATTGAACCAACAACCAACAACGACCAAGTTATTGAAGAACAAGCAACAGCAGAATCAGACAAGATTTCATTAATGTCGTCATCTTCGGAATTGAGTGGATTTGAAGAAGATGACTTCCATTCCTCATTTGCAGAGTTGGAAAATGATAATGTTGTTGATCTAGGAAATAGATTTTCCGTTAACATTATTTCAAGAAACAGTCATATATCCACAAGATCATATGTTACTTATGATTCTGAATTTTCAAGAGAATCAAGAAGGTTTAATCATAATTTCAATCTGAGTGAAGGTAAGAAATTGAAGAAGAAGAGTTCTTTTGTTGATCTAAGAGTTATCAATAGTCCAGAAAAGGCTACTATTGAAGCTAGTGACTCGTATCATGGAGCAGAAGCTTTAAAATCTGAAGAAGAAGCAGAAGCAGAAGCAGAAGCAGAAGCAGAAGCAGAAGCAGAAGCAGAAGCAGAAGCAGAAGCAGAAGCAGAAGCAGAAGCAGAAGCAGAAGCAGAAGCAGAAGCAGAAGCAGAAGCAGAAGCAGAAGCAGAAGCAGAAGCAGAAGAAGAAGAAGTTGACGGATATGAAAATTATCTTACTGAAGAACACCTGATGATGATGATATTACCATTCTATAATGTCGTTGAAGAACAAGAGCAATTAGCTCTCGATCCAATTACACCAACAAGAACATCTTTTGTTGATAGTTTCAAAAGCGGAGAATCAACTGTTTCAATGATTTCCTCGCCAAACCAGTCACTATTGCCTCCATACCCGGGTATTTCTCAAACTGCTATTGCTGAATTAGCTGCAATTCCAGATGAAAGATTTGGTAATGATGATCCTATCAATCACGCATTGTGTAAATTGAGAGGTAATGGTAGCAACGAAGCTTGTCACTATGAATCCGAACCGGATTTAACCACTGGAAAAACATCTGCTAATAATTCTAATAACACTAATAACGCTAGCAACAACCACAATAGTAATAATAATTTCAATGAAGAGTATAATGAGGAAACATCTAATGTATCAATCGATGAGATTAAATTGGAAGCAAAAGTGAGAGATTTGTTTATTTCATCAAATCCAAACAAAGTTAACAACACAACTAATCTATCGAAATTAATTAAAACATCATCAACATCATCGAAATTTGATATAAGTTCGTTATCAACAACGCCAAAGAAATCATTAATCATCACTGAGAAATCAACAAGTGTTGAAGAAATTATGTATAAAGGTAACCATATTCCATTTATTTTGAGTTATACATCGATTGAACTATCCGAACAATTGACATTGATTGAAAGGGATTCACTATTAGAGATTGATTGGAAAGAACTGATTGATTTGAATTGGGATACCGTTTTAACGCCATACAATTCTTGGTTGAAGTTACTGTTGGAAAAACAAGATAAAACAGGATTGAATATAATTACATTACGTTTCAATTTAATGACCAACTGGATCATATCTGAAATTTTGTTATGTAAGGATTTGAAAATCAGACTGTTGACAATTTCACGATTTATACATATTGCAAACAACTGTAAGAATTTCCAAAATTATTCAACGTTGTATCAAATCATACTAGCATTAAACTCCAAAATCATTAAAAATTTGAAGAAAACATGGATTACTCTAAACATTGGTGATTTATTATTGTTTAAAAAATTAAAAGATTTGACTTCTATAGATAACAATTTCAAGATTTTTAGAAATGAGTTGTACAATGTTAAAATTTCCAAAGGTGTTATTCCATTCTTAGCTTTAGATTTGAGTGATTTAACAGTGAACTCTGAGAGACCAACAATAATCACCAAATCAGATAAAGAAAATCGGAGCTTTGTTAGTACAACCACTGAAGAAGAAGCAGAAGAAGTTGATGACGATGAAGCTTATGAATTGGTCAATGTCGATAAATTTAGAAACTCTTGTTTGATATTGAAGAAAATCTTGAGGCTCATAGACTGGTCAAAACTTTACAAGTTCAAAGCTAACAATGAGATTTTGTCGAAATGTTTATACATCAGTTCTTTGAGTGAAGAAGAGATGAACTATTGCTTTACTCACTTAGTTGATCCTTGATTTATATCAAGTTCTTTTTTCGTTTTTTAATATCCTTTTATAATTTGTTATTTATTTATGTATGTATGTATGTATGGATACATTTTAATCATTGTGTTTATTTTAATTTTGAATTTCGTATTTCATAACAGTTCTATAAATTATTAATATTACAATAGCACCAATTAAAATAAAGCATAGATTTTGTTTATATTTTTGATTTACTTGTTCAGCTTTTCTGAAATCTTCAACAAATTTCAAATCAGCATCAAATTCATCCAATTTATTGTTGTTTGCATTTAAATTAATTTTAACGTTGTTTAATCTATTAACTAAACTATTCAAATTATTGAATAAATCAGTTGAATTCGAATCACTCAATTTATTTTCACTTTTATTTTGTAATTCATCCAATGATCCATTCAGATTATTCAAATTTTTTAAGATCTGTTCATTTATTTCCATCAATTCATTGTTTTTAAGTTCCAGTTCATCAGATAACTTTATATTTTCCACAGCTATAGAATGGAGTCTTTTCTCTAAATTGTCAAGGACGTTGTTGTTCAATTCATCAAATTTCAATTTCACTTTCCTTGAAAGTTTGTTCCTGTTTCGTGGTCTTTGCGAGGGTGGCCGTGGTGATATGTTGGTGGTAAAAGTGCTGGTGTAACCTGGTTGAAGTTGTTGTTGACTGATAAGAGCACTACCGTTACTGCTTATCCGTTTATCGTTACTGTTATTGGTGGTATCGTTTGCTGAAGTCAATTGATCAATCGATTTTGATCTACGCTTACTTGTTGTAACAACATTGTTTGTTCGGCTATTATCACTGCTGCCCGATGATGGGAGATTGATCAATGAGTTTGAACGTGGGTCGTTCACTATAGATGGTGATGTTGATAACGATTGCGGAGTATTATTATAGTTTGAAGATATGTTTGGTTGGGATTGCAGTTTCAATAGTCTGTTTGTTGCTGGTGTTGATTTCAAGGGACTGGAAAGATGCAAGAGGGAGGATAGAGACAAACTCGGCGATGAATATAGATGTTGGAGTTGATGATGGTGATGATGATTTTGCTGTTGTTGTGGAGTTGATAGGGGTGCAGACGAAGATGCCATTGTATGGTTAGCGTCATATTGATGATGTAAGTTCTTGGGTGTTTCAATGTTAGGCTGTTGTTGTTGTTGTGCTGAAGAAGGGAATGATTGTGTGAATGAATTTGAGGATTTGAGTCGTTTTCGAAGGTCAACTTCCTTTTTGTTGTTTGAATTCAAACCTGCCAAATTTTTAAAAGACATTTCATTGATGATTGTCGGTGTATTTGTATAGCTTATCATTAATCAATCCGACAAAGAAGAGGATTTTATAGGCAAAGAAATAGAAAGATTGAATATAACAAATGGTTAAAATGATACTTTTCGCAGCCTTAAAAAATGATGACAGTGAAAATCAGTTCAAATCAAAACGGTTCCTTTGTAAAGGATGCTATTTTACTATATACATTCAAGCGTATACACACATCAATTGATATAAATGAACAGACTAGAAGTTGCAAAACACATTAAATATTTCCAAAGATGTCTTGGGATTCTTCCGAGTAGTTATGAACACCAGGAATCCAACAAGCTGGCAATAATTTATTTTTCACTATGTGGGTTAGATCTACTATCAACAACGGGAATAACAAACTTTTTCAAACCATTACCAAACTCAAAATTGAAAACATCAGGTGAATTAATAGATAATTTTATTGAATATATTTATACAAACTTAATCGAAACCGAACAGTTTTATGGGTTCAGAGGTTCACACATATACGAAAACACTGGAGATTTTGATTTCATAAATTTATCATCAACATGTTTTGCATTACAAATCCTACTTATCCTGGGTGATGACTTATCACGTATCAATAGAACCAAACTGATGGACTATTTAATCAGTTGCCAGAAACCAGACGGGTCTTTCGGTTCGTATGTGTACAATGGGGTTATCAGCAATGAAGATGATGGGAGGTACTGTATGTTTGCAAGCACGATTAGAAAAATAATTAAATGGGATAGTAACATCAATGGAAAAGATATAGATTTGGTTAAATTAAGAGAGTTTGTGATCGGTTTGAAAGCATTTGATGGCGGGTTAGGAATATCTAAAGGCTGTGAATCACATGCTGGGTTAACTTTCTGTGGCTTGAATTCATTAAAGTTGGCAAATATTTTGAACAGCCCGTCAGATGATAAAGGTAATAACGATGAATGGGAAGATACTCTTAGTTTTCTAGTTCATCGTCAAATTGGATATTCTGAATCCAATTCTAAAGAATTGGAAGAAAATGAAGAATCGGATGTTGATGACCAAGGTGGTTTCAATGGACGATTGAATAAACTTGCTGATACATGCTATGCGTTTTGGTGTATTGGATCATTGAAACTATTTGAAATGGATAAAATGATCGATTCGAATGGTATCAAACGATACTTATTGAACGAGACACAAAATGCAATGTTTGGTGGGTTTTCTAAATCAAACGATCCTGATGAATTGCCTGATCCGTTGCACTCATTTTTAGGGTTGGCAACGCTAAGTTTATTAGGGTTTGAAAGTGTTGGTGAATTGAACGTTGAGTTTGTGCTTAGTGAAAGGGTTGTTTCCGATTGGAGGAAAATCGAGTTTTAAATAATTTAGTTCATTATTATGTACAGATATATATATATATATAACTGGATTATCTACAGTTTAATCAATTCTTCATAAATCCCCCAAGCGATTGCACTTGAACCTGCTTTTCTAAACAATCTCAAACTTAATCCATCAAACAATCTTTTCCAATTTTCACCGATTAATATGTTGAAAGTTAATTTAAAAGTTTTATACTTATTTGAATTCAATTGCATATTGGTTTTAATTGTGTCAAATGGTGCAGTTATTGTAGTTGCCAACGATGCTGATAGTATAGCTGAGGAGGAATTTATAATTGCTGATTTTGAAGTATTAAATAGCATTTCATCATTATTATCACTTTTGAAATTGAAAAAAATCGGTAATAGATGTTTCCACTTTTCATAAAATAGTATATATAAACCAGCATATGGTGCATCTCTAAGACATGTTGCACCAAAACCTCTGAAAAATCCAACTGCACCCTCTTGCTTGAAAATTTCAACAGATGCTTTTGTCAATGATGTATAATTGTATAAATTGGATTCAAATCTAACTTTCAAGACTGTTATTGGCATAGTAATAAATCCGACCAACGATCTAGAAACCATACCAGTGGCTAAATTCTCCGTTGGTGACAATTTGGGTAATTTTGAAGATGAGGAAGACGATGAAGGTATATTTTTGGATTTCAAATTTGCAATGTTTGTTCTAATGACATTCAAAGATGATAGATACAGAGCACTACCAATAGATGTACGTAATGCACTTGGTAACGTTCCTCTCCATAGTTCTCTAATTGATGAAAGTTCATTGAATATTGATTTGATTGACTTTGATGAATGTTTACAGGTGATATTACCAATAGGCGACAACGATTCTTGTTGTATTCTTGTTTTTATTAGATCAAACGGTTGTAAAATGATCGAAGAGGTTAAACCTCCAATGAACCCTGATATCAGATGAGTTGATGTTTTCTTATCCTTTGCTGTCATAATGAGAAAAAGCGGATTAATGTGATGGGCAGATTAGATGGATGGTGTGAATAGTTTATAGGGAGTGTGGGGGGTGGTGGTTAATGCAATTATTACCTTTTATCAATGGTGATTTATGGCAAGAGTTTTTTGTCGTTGGCGGGGAAAATAAATAAGAGCAAAATGATTATACTATATTTTTATCAAAAGCATATCAGTATTGAAGTATTGAAGTTATATGATGCAATTAGTTGGAAAACAAAGGAGGAAGATGAAAGGGCCAATGATGTAAATGATAAAATGGCACTTTAAAAAAGCACGGGTTTGAAAAAACACAAATCATGTTTCGTTCTACTCAATTTTTTTCTTGCTCTTTTTCAAATTTGAAAGGCCGCCAATGAGAATGTGGGGTTTATTTTTGAACGTGTAGATATTGACAAACAGTTGATTCAGCGAAAATAAAAATCGTTTATAAATAATAGTTTGGTACATAAAAATAAACAAATAATGGGAAGGTGGAAAGAAATTAAACAAAAGTGGTAACATGAAAGAGAGATCTCAGTTTAATAAGAAAAAAAGAAAGAGTCCAATAACATTTAAACGAAATGAGATCTGATGACGAGTCATTAGTGGAAGAAGAATAAAATAAGATATAACAAGTAAAATTGATTTGTAAATAAGGGGTAAGAAAGAAAAAAAAAGGTGCAATCTAGAAATATATCACTCACCTCCACCACCATCATCTCCTCCACCATTGTCTCCTCCTCCTCCATCATCATTATCGTACATCATCATGGAACCCATCATAGCACCACCCATCATACCCAGAGCGGCACCACCTAGAAGACCAGCCCCCATACCCATACCAGCACCACCACGACGACGTTGTTGTTGCTGCTGCTGAACGTACATTGGTTGTTGCTGACCATACATAGGTTGCTGACCATACATAGGTTGCTGACCATACACAGGTTGCTGGCCATACATTGGTTGCTGCTGTTGACCATACATTGGTTGTTGTTGTTGTTGACCGTACATAGGTTGTTGTTGTTGTTGTTGCTGACCGTACATTGGTTGTTGAACGTATCTTTGTTGTTGACGAGCTCTAACAGCTTCTCGATTATGTGCGGTTTCAATGGCACTTGAAGGTAAAGATAAACCTGAATTGACTCTAGCAGGTTGATTGAAAGTGACATCGTTTTGTTTTGGATCTCTTGCTTCAGTTGAATAAGCGGGTGGGGGGACATCTGAGGTAGTAGGCATTGTGGTGCCTGGAGGTTGATCCCATTGAGATTGTTTGGTTGATTCGCTAACGAAGAACCATTCATTGTAGTTTGAATCCCAGACAGCCACCCAACCGTTGGGGACTATTGGTTTAATGTTTTCGTTACCCATCGGTGTTATATATATATATATATATATTTATAATGAATGTTATGGGATGTGTAGATAAGGTATAGAATAGGGTAAGAGATGAGATAAAATAGTAATCATTCTAATAAGGAGGAAGAGAAGGAATACAAATTGTGCTTTGCCTTGTTCGTATCTGTGGAGATTTCTAAGCCGATTAATAAATAAGACACCTTCACACCAGACTATCCTATACATACTGCGCCTCACCACATAATTACACCCTCACACCACTTTGCCACCAAAAAAAAACTCTCACGTGTACTTAAATCACATGATCATTTTTCCTAATTTACCGTAATAAGAAAAAAACAGATTCCCAGATTCCCTCGTCATCCCCACAAACACACACTCACAGTGAAAGAAGTAAGTGAATGAGTCTTCTCCAATTCCGCCGTGTTGAGAACCTCTCATTCTCTCTTCTTTACTTCCTCTTTCCTTCTATTATTAGCTAGAAGCCAGGCTAGCTATCCAATTTACTTTGTCCTCTTTTAAAACTCTCTTTCCCCTTTCCCCCTTTTTTGTTCTAATTTAAAACTCTTATGTTTATATACATTTATACTCATATACACATACATACACGTACACATACACGTACACGTACACTTATCTCCACATACCAATCTTAATGTCGGAACCTTCCTCCCCTGGTAAAGCTTCCCTAACTAGTTGGTGGAAACAATTCAAGAAAAATGAACAGCAACAACAACAACACCATCAACAACTTCAAAGTCATCCACCATCTTCTCCTTCCTCTTCTT
Source organism: Ogataea salicorniae (assembly GCA_030557545.1). Lineage (NCBI taxonomy): Eukaryota > Fungi > Ascomycota > Pichiomycetes > Pichiales > Pichiaceae > Ogataea > Ogataea salicorniae. The sequence goes on from JAKTPI010000022.1 coordinate 14,275, forward strand.
ACTCTTCCCACCATATAGCCCTCAATTCTTCTTCTCAATCTCCTTCAAAAATTTCTCCTCTGCTCTTACCAGTTTCAAATTCTCCAACAAGACCTTTCATAGGTTATAAATCAAGATCTTCACTTTCAGCTACTGCTCATTCAACAAGACCTCTTTCCTATATAGATCACGACAATAATACAGCAGCAAGTTTAGTTTCAAATAATTTACTGTCCTCTTCTCAAGAACAATTAACAATTAGACAACGTCGTGACTCTTTTATTCAACAAAGACAACAAGATTATATTGGCGATTCTAACGTGTTTGGTTGCCATTTGTCAGAATCAATTAAAGTTGCAGAGGCTAAAATATATATTAGTTCTGATAACGATGGTTTAATCAGATACGGTAGAATTCCTAGAGTGGTTGCTCTATGTGGTTCTTATCTTAAGAAAAATGGTTTGGAAGTGGAAGGTATTTTTAGAGTTGCAGGTTCAACGAAAAGAATCAAGCAATTACAATTGATTTTTTCAAATCCACCAGATTATGGATCCAAAATAGACTGGGATGGATTCACTGTTCATGATGCTGCTTCTTTATTCAGAAGATTCTTAGGTTCTTTACCTGAACCTCTAATACCTCTGGAATTGTATGAATCATTTAGAGAACCTCTACGATCAAGGCCAATCATTGTCAAATATTTGAAAGATAGAGAAAAAAAGATGATAAACTCAACAACAACAACAACAGCAACAGTTTCAACAGATATAATACCAACCAATGAAAAGAATGATTCATCGTCAACGCCCATGTCTGAGGAAGAAAAAGCTTCAAAGAAAAAACAAAAAAAAGATAAACTACGAAAAGAACGTAAAGATGCTTTAAAAGAGTATGCAAATCTATTTGATGAATTACCTGAATTACAAAGGCAATTGTTATTTTATATACTTGATTTACTAGCAATCTTCAATTCCCATTATGAAAAGAATTTAATGCCTGCTAAAAATTTAGCTGCTATTTTCCAACCCTCTATATTATCACACTCAATTCATGATATGTCACCTGATGAATATGCTTTGAGTTCACTTGTTATTGAATTTATGATTGAATATAGTTATAAAATCTTACCTGCTGCTCAAGCTGCCACTGTTGCTAAAGCAAATGCGGCAGAGTTATTATCACATAACGATATCCCACCAGCTTCAACAGATCCAACAACCACCCCTGTTGTGGTGCCCACCACCACTACCACCACTTCCACTACCACTGCCACTATCACTGCCACTATCCCACCATCAACAGATTCATTTTCTCCACTACCACCAAAAACGTCATATTTATCAAGAAAACACAGTAAATCATTATCATCAGTTCCATCCCCATCTGATATGTTACGCGTCAAGAATTCTAAGAACTTTAACAAGCAAAATGGACAAAACGATGACCTTGATTCAAACATTGATGATACAGATGACGATTTTGTTGTTTTGAAATCCATTGAGAGTGTAATTAAAGATACTGAAGCTGGTTGTGATAGTAGCACTACCAAAGTTGAAGTGAAACCAAACCAGCAACAAGAAAAAGCACCAACTATCAAAATTGAACACCAACAACAGTTGAGTGATTCTCCAAAGTCAATTGGTAGTACTGGTGTTTTACAAGGACTATCAAAACAACTAAACTCTTTTAATTCTCCAAGTTTAAAATCGGAATCTATTGATAACAATTTATCAAGAATAAGCTCGGGAAACACAACACATTTAAACAGTTTATCGTTAACCGATGCAGCAGCAAAACCAGTTTCAACGCGAATGCCAATACTAATTACAACAGTTGATCCACCCCCTAATTCTTCCACTGATAGTATAGATGAAGACGAGAAACTGATATCACAAGTCTACCAACCTCCACAACAAATATCTTCGATATCATCCGCTTTAGGAGGATCAACTAATAGCAATGTGTTAACTGTTGGAGGAGAGGAAAGAGAGTCACGTTGGGATGATGATAATGTTAGCGATAATAATGATGGTAAGAGTACTAAAGATGATAAGAAAAGTTCTGGTAAATGGTTTAGAAAATTGAGATCTAGAAGTAGTTCTAAGAATAGAAAGTAATGATATTCTTTCCTATTTTACGGTGGGACTACTGCTGATACTACTACTGTTAATTAACTTTTTATAAAAAAAGATTACTCCGTTTGTACATATTTAATACCTTTCTGATGTTTTTTTGTGACCGTTTTTTTTTTTATTGAGATTTTTTTTTTTTTTTTTTTTTGGCTGTTTTTTGAAATTTTCTGAGTTTGATAATGGATTTCAACTAGATTTTTAATACAATTTATAATAAATCAAGAATCATATTAAGACAGTATATAAATAATAATACATAGACAGTTATCTAATCCAAGATGACAAGTTCATCTTCTTCAGTTTGTTCAATTTTTTGTTTCTTTGTAGTCGTGTTTGATTCCAATGCATCATCAATCTTTCTCTTATTAAAGTCATTTTCTTGTTCGTCGTCATCATCATCATCTAAATTAATAATTCCATCTTCACCACCTTCAACTAAATACCCATCATCTTCTTCTTCATTAACTTCACCATCGGCATCTTTCTTTTGCTTATATTCAGGGATATTAAATTCCGGTAACACAATACCTTCCTCAACATCATCAACAAAATTGATATAAAGCTCAACACCATCCAATAACTCATCCGAATCACCGATGTAAACAACATCACCTGTTTGGAAAAATCTGACCAATGGTTGATCCAAATTATCATCGAAGTCGTAATCATAAATCAATTTATCATTGTCCGTTGATTTAATAATCACTATATCATCCGAATAACCGTACTTATTTATAATGCTATCTTTGAAAGTTTCTAACGATAACCCATCGTTGCTTTTAATGGAACAAACGCCTCTTGTTATCGAACATGCTCTACAGCTCGCTACTGGTTCAGATAATCCTGTCGATGAGATAAACTTATTAGTTAGAACACCCGAATCAAAAGTCATTTTCAAATCTTTAGTAGATCCGTTAACGATATGGATAGAAGAGATGGCTGAGAATCCAGCAATTATGGCATTAGTAGTTGCCACAGCAGGTATGATATTTCCTGCAATTTGTTTGAGTTCGAATCTCGATTTCATTTCAATTCCAAAAATGAACGAACGTAAGTTAGATGTGGTGAGTACAAAATCAAGTGTTTCATCATCGTCTTTATCGAATTCAATTGGAGATGACGTTGAACGGTTTGATAAGGATATTATTGTTTTTGTTAATAGTTCAATGTTTTCACTGGGTGATAAAACCATTTGATCGGTTTTCTTTGTTGCTTTTGTTGTTGCTGGAGATTGCGGTTCGGATAGTATTTGTTTATAGTCTAATGGTGTTGGCTTTGGTCTTGTTTCCCATAATGAGTCAATCAACAATAATTTTTCGATATCCTCTTTGAATATCTTGTCAATGATCTTGAAAACGAATGAATTATCATCATCCTTGTTATTCGCTGACAATTTGATTAATTGTTTGAGTTCGTGAAATTCACTAGTCTCTTTGTTCAACAATTCAACTTCCTCTTTACTATCACTATCTTCATTAGTTGGATCTTTCAAATGACTCTTCTCAGTGTCATCATCATCTTCACCAAACATATGAGGCAATAGAAAATTTTTCGACCAAGTTATACAGTGGATAGGTTTTGATGGTGTTGATCTAATGGTACAAACAGGGAAAGTTTTAGGGGTTTCTTTAGGTATACAGTCAAAACATTCTGATGAATATGGTAAAATTGGTTGAACTTGACCTTGTAAACCAGTTGTACCTGATTCCATTAGTGGAATTTTAGTGAATAATGCAATTTTGTTAACATAAAATCTGGCTTCCAAGTTATCCAAAGCGTTGAAAATCAAGTCAAATTGTTTGAAAAATGAAATTGGGAATAAATTGGAATCCATTATATTACCTGTATAAGAAACCAATTTTGTTTGGTGGTTGAATGATGCAACTGATTTCACTGCGGTTTCTGATTTAAATTTCTTAATATCTTTGTGTCTAAATAAAAACTGTCTGTTTAAATTGGATAAATCAATAGTATCTAAATCAAGGACATGAATCTCACCATAGTTCATCAGAATTAAATCTTTTAAAAGTTCACATCCAATACCACCAGCACCTACCATTAACACTTTGGAGGTTTTGAATTGGTTAAGTTTGGCCTCACCAAATATCTTTGTTAAATAACTATCTATTGCCATGTTTTATTCCACTTATATTTATGCTTCAACTGTTGTGTATCTATTAGGGGTAGTAATGGAAGAGAATAGTAGTTAAAAGTAAACAAATATAGACAGAAAATGGAACAAACAAGGCTTGAATCCAACTCTGTGGGGTCGTGTGCAATATTAAATACCATTCAGTCGATCGACTCATACTTTATTGAGTTACGACGCCGTCCCAGAAAAAACAACAAAGGAACAAAACGAAATGTACGTGTCGTTTTTTTGGTAATAACAATTGTAATTGTTTTAAATATTATGATGTTGTATTTGATTGATAGAGTAATCCTTAAATTTCACTATCTATCAAGAATAAACCAAAAATGTCTACAGATAAGTACTCAGTTATTTTACCAACTTACAACGAAAAGAGAAATCTTCCAATTATAACGTATTTATTAGCAAAACATTTCACAAATGCCGAACTAAATTGGGAAGTCATTATCGTTGATGATGCATCCCCAGATGGTACACAAGACGTTGCTAAACAATTGATTAAATTATATGGTCCTGACCATATTCAATTGAGACCAAGAGCCGGTAAGTTAGGTTTAGGTACTGCCTACATTCACGGATTACAGTTTGTTACTGGTAATTTTGTTATCATCATGGATGCTGATTTCTCTCACCATCCGTCTGCAATCCCTGAATTCATCGCTAAACAAAAGACAGGCGATTATGACATTGTCACCGGTACCAGATACGCAGGTAATGGTGGTGTTTATGGTTGGGATTTAAAGAGAAAATTGATTTCAAGAGGTGCAAACTTTTTAGCCACTGTTGTTTTAAGACCAAACGTTTCTGATTTAACAGGTTCTTTCAGATTATATAAAAAAGATGTCTTGGCTAAGATTATTGGTGCTACTAAATCCAAAGGTTATGTTTTCCAAATGGAAATGATGGTTAGAGCTAGATCTTTTGGCTTTACAATTGCTGAAGTTCCAATTTCTTTTGTGGATAGATTATATGGTGAATCTAAACTTGGTGGTGATGAAATTATTGGTTATTTGAAAGGTGTTTGGTCTTTATTCACAAGTGTTTAATTGTTAAATGATTTGTAATATGAACCTTTAACTAGTTAAATAAAAAAAATTCATAAATAAATATACACTTTTCAAATTGTAATATAGCATTAAAAATTCGTACATCTCGTTTCATTATGAGTTGTTTGACATTTTAAACAGCAAACCCTTGCTTGACATTTAATACATGTGATAAAACTAGTATTCCCACAAATTGTACATAGTTTCCTAACTTGAACATGATCATTTTTAACTTCGATACCATTTCTTAAATAAAGTAATTCATTTTTATCCAATTCATCTAGATAATTATTCCAATTTTTTTTACTATTTAGAATTCTTTTAACAGCAGCCGATGGTTTAGTTCTATGGTTGCTACTGTTATTGCTATTACCACCACCACTTATCGTTAATGGGATATTTGACGTTGATGTTAACGAGTTGAACGATTTTGGTAGTTCAAACTTGGAGTGATCGTTGTAATTTTCTCTGTTTAGTTCTTCGTACCTTTTCAAAGCTTTCCGTTGCTCTATTTGTGTGGCACGGTCCAATTCGCTGGCTTCATACTCCTGTTGTTCAATAAGTGCTGTATTTGCTGCCGTTGTTGCTCCCCCAGATGGAGTTGGCGTCGAGTCTTGCCGTGATAGGTATTCTTGGTGTTGTAGTTGCTCATTCGATTGTTGTAATGCCGATATATTGTAATTGATTCTTTTTCTTTTGTTATTTGATGTTCTTTGAGCCATTCCAGAATCTGTACCATTTGTCGTTGTTATGTTTGCCGATGATATCGTGGCTGTTGATGATGGATTCACGGAAGAGGATGATGGAGTTGCATGGGCATATATTGAGGAAAAGTACTGGTTTGGGTTTCTTCCTCTTATAAGTTCTTCCACTGATGGCATCTTGTACTATACTGAAGCGTGGTTATTCGATTCAAAATGAGGCTAGAGGTGTTGAGACTGTTTATGTCTTGTTACAAATCAATACATATAACGAAATATAAAGGTCCAAAATTGATTCAACGATTTTCAATAAAGAGAAGCAAATGTGGTGGTGAGATAAATAAAAATATAAGTGGCGAGTGCGATGTGGCAAAGTTCATCCTTTCTTCAAAATGAAACTACCTTTTTTTTACTTAACAGCGATCAATTGTTTTAGAAATATTTAACAAATAAATTAGTTTTATATTTAAAATAAATTCCAAAATCCAAAAAACAGAATTAGAATCATTGAACAAGTAATGAAACAAAAAAATAAAAGTAGATAAAAGAGTAAAAAAATTAATAAAATGAATGAAAAAATAGAGTAACATAGAAAAATAACAGAGAAGCAAAGCATGATAAAAATGAATGTCAGTTCTTGATAAACCTCCAGTGTGATACTTAATGGTGTGCAGAGAGGGATGGCTAAATTTTTCAAAGGTTCTTTTATTTTCTTTCTAATAACAATAACAAAAAATAGTGTTCAATCATCAAAATTAAAGGTCAACATCGGAAAACATTGGAAAACAAAGGCTTTTTTTCTATTATCATTTGTTAAATTATAAGTCACCAATTGCTGATAGCTAACACCGTAACGTCTCATGTATTCATATAATTGTTTTTATAGCAGTAAATTTTAATGAACTGGTATATTTAAATACACGGTACGCCTAGAGAAATTGAATCAAACTGATAAAGTAAACAAAGAACAACTATTAATAAAGCCAGTTCAGAAACGTAATTCCTAATGCTTAATAATTTCCAATTTTTTTCCCTTTTTGATTGAATAAAATGAACTGAAACCTTCTAATACCACACACGTAATAAAACAAAAAACTGAAAACAACACAACCATATGAAATAGCATTGTTGTTTCCCTTGATATAAATGAAATGAAAACCTTCTATTGATAATTCTTCTATAATAATAATAATAAACCCTTTTTCTCTTTTGTTTAGTTAATTGATTAATGTTCAATGATAAACCAATGTAGTTTTCGAACCAAGGTAACTTAAAATAGCACAAACCCTAAATTATACACAATAGATGGATATAAAATAAAAGTAATGCTTATATTTAAGCAGCAATGGTAACTTCAACATCGACACCAGGTTCAATAGTGATTTGAGTGATCTTCTTAACTAATGGAGCTGGAGCGTGTAAGTCGATGTATCTCTTGTGGATTCTCATTTCGTAAGTTTCCCAGGTCTTGGAACCTTCACCATTTGGAGTCTTTCTGGTGGTGACGGTTAAAGTCTTGGTTGGCATTCTAACAGGACCCTTCTTGAATAACTTTTCTCTGTTAGCATTGTTGATAATGTTTTGAGAGACCTTTTCTAATTGCTTAACCTTGGTGGAGATTAAAGTAATTCTGATCTTGTGGATTTCAGTTGGTTGGACAACCTTCTTATCTTCGGTAGACATTTTTGATGGTGGTTATATTGAATATGAGACGTTCAAAGTTGAAGAAAGGAGAAATCTTATGATGTAGAACATTATAAGGGGTGATTTGATATAAACAGTTAAACTCTAATATACAGTGTAAGCTCAGTAAGCTCAGTAAGCTCAGTACAGTAGATGTCTCGCATCGCATGAGGATTTTTGGAAAATTTTCTGAAAAATTTATACGTGCGAGGGTTTAAAAACCCTTATAAATTGTCACGTGATATGTATTTTTAAAGGTGCGAGGTGTTGTAGAAGTTACAGAAGGTGTGAAAGCGGCTCTGTTAGAAGGATGTTTCAACTTTGTCTGATGTGATCCCTAATTGTGTGTGTTTTTTTAAAAAAAGAAGGGAGAAAACAGTGGTAAGTGAAACCAATAAATTATATATTAGATCAAATAAATAAACAATTTATATGTAACAATTTTACTAATGAAGGCTATATTCCTGTTGCTCTGTTTTTTTTTTCGTGTCTTTTTAATCGACGTGTTTGTCTTGTTGGTGATCCTCTTTTCAAGTAAGATATTACATATACCCACTAAAACCACAACTAGAATGAACAAAAAGCAATGTCCACCAGAATATACAACAGCTCAAACTACAATTAAAAATCAACTATTAGTAATAAACAACACCAATTACAGACGACCATATTTAAACCTCAAGGAAAGATTATCACAAGTGTGGTTAAATTATTTCTCAATTTTCATAATTCTTATAGCCATAAAAATATACATTTTCCAAAAATCAATAGATTCATCAATGAGTCAAGCCAAAGAGCAAACTTATGCTGTTTGTGAATCTGTTGAAAACTATGCTTCCTCGTTGATTAGCTTACCCCATTATCTAACGAAATCTTCAAATGTTTTAATAACAAAGAGTTTAACTGAAGTTAACAAAGCTTTTGTTAATGGATTGAAATTAATCCTTACCGGTTCTGAAAACATGATCTTGTTTGCTATTGATTTGACTATTGGTACCTATGTATGTGTTTTAACAGCTGCTGTTGACGGAACTGTAAACGCAGCACTTAATGCTACCGAAGCAGTTATTGGCGTTGCTAATGGCACGATCGTGTCTTTAGCTGACGATATTCAGGATGGGTTGGATAACGTTGCCAGTGTCGTTAGTAGAGTGTTGGATACAATTGATGACATTCAGGATTTTTTTAGTGGTGATGATGATGGCGATGTTGATAATTCTATTAATATCGTTTCGTTAAGGATTGATTCATTGAAAAATTGGAAGATCAATGGATCAATTAACAACAAATTACAAGAATTGAGTGACAATTTACCCGATTTTGAAGATGTTAAGAATTATACAAGTGAGTTGATCAGCAGACCTTTTGATAGCTTAAAGAAAGAAGTTGAATTACGTTTAAGTGATGAATTTTCAAGTGATGAACTGGTAGTTCCAGCAAAGAAAACTTTAAGTTTTTGTAAATCATCACCAGAGATTGATAATTTCTATCAAAATACTGGTGATTTATTACACAAGATTGCCACTATCATAATTGTTTTATTAATTTTAGTATCCGCTGGGTTCATGATTTTGGAAAGTTATAAAATTGTTAAGCAATGGTTAAGAATTCAAAACGATGTTAAGGAATTACAAGATATTAATAACGCAGTAAATTCAACGTCTGATTTTAAACATCATTCAACTTTGGAAGTTATTGACTCAATTGAACATAGATATACTTCAATAGTTGCTGGGTTTTTAAGCAAATTAATTGGTGGAGACAAAAATACAATTAAGGAAAATAATACCAAATGGGTTATAAATTACATCTCTTCAAACGTTGCACTTTCAATACTATTACTTGGCTTAGCTGGTATCCTATCATTCATCTTACAATTTATTATTATTTCAAGTATTTCCTCAATTGACACTACTGAAATTGAAAATGGGTTTAGTAGAGTAAATAACGACATATCAGTGAGCATTAATGAATCCATTTGCGAATGGGCAGATGATACCAACCTATATTTACAAGACCAAGAAGATTCAATAAATGGAGACATGTTGGATTGGGTCAATACCTCAACGTATTCAATAAACGAAACTATAGAAGGTTTCATAACAACAATGAACGATAAATTGGATGATGCGTTTGGTTCAACACCGTTATACGATCCTATTTCAAGTATCGTTGGTTGTGTGTTGACTAGTAAATTGGTTAAAGTACAAAAAGCGTTGACTTGGGTTCATGACAACTCTCAAATTAGTTTACCAAGAGTCAACGCTACTGATTTAATGGATGTCATGGATGGTGGTGGTGGTGGTGATGATGATGATGATTATAGTGAAGATAAATTGGATCATTATATCGATCAAATGAAGGATACGTTGCGAAGTACAAGGGATAAAATTATTGCACAGTATAAAAAATCCTTGTTTTTTGAACTTTACATCTCATTAGGTTTAGTATCACTATGGCTATTATTATTCTTAATTGCATTGATGATACTATTCATCAATGAAAAGTTGATAGTGCAGAAAATGAGAAAAAATGAATCTTTTATGAAACCAACGTTTGGACCAGATATCACCATCAGTAATCCAAAAGCAATATCAGTGTTTGAAACACCACCGTTACCGTCATCGCCTATATTTACAAACAGGAAAAATGGGTTAGGTACAATACCCCCACTCCCACTGAATCCACAGATGGGTAACCAAGCATACTTGAAATCATTCAATGATTTGGGTTTCACTGAAATGGAGAAATATAAAGCCAAAGATGACGATCATGAATCGATATTATCTTCAACATCACCAACAGCCAGTTTCCAAATAAACGATGACAATTACGACTATCACGATGGTTATTACGATGACCAAAGAACAATTTATAATGAGAAGCAACCTTATGAAGGTGCTGGACAAATCAACCATACATTGTACGGATTAGTTAAAGATATACGTACCACTTCAGAAAACAATAGAAATTCAGAAGTAATGTTGAACGAAAATAATGAAATAGCGGCATCGATTGCATCATCGTTATCAACTGGAGTGGTACCGATCTCGAAATCAGCTACAGGAGCACCACCAACAGCAGCACCACCAACAACAACAGAAAGCAACAGTAATTTCCAATATGACGTTTCGATAACAAAACCGCTGAATGTTTATAAAAGGGATACAAACCCCTCATACTCGTTCAATTTTGAAACTGGTGGTGATAATAGTAAAGTTGGATCATTATTAGGTTCTCCGTATATGTTTAACGATTTTAATGGGGTTTGGAATCAAGGTGATAATGAAAGCGAGGTGAGTTCAGTTGTTATTATTGGTGGACGTGAAGGTGATGGCAAACATTTAGAGAATGATGCTGATCATCATCATGAAAGTCCATTCAATGATAGTTATAACGAGGACTATATTGGGGGTAGTCCATTTAGAGATCCTAGTATATCTACTCAAAAGCAAAGACCTGCTTGATTACTAGGTCGGGTTAATCATTTTATTTACACAGTTTTTGAATTAAATATACAAAAGAGATAGGGATAGGTCTTTTTTTTTCTTGGTCAAAGAAGCAAAAACAAAAACAAAAACAAAAACATTAAATATTAAACCTTTATATTTTTGAAAATATTATATATATATAAATTATATACATTTATGCATTTTGATTATTCGAAAAAAGAGAAACACAGATAGATAGATGTACACGGACATGTAGTATCATTTTAATCATTCGTCATCATCAGATTTACTCTTCTTTTCCTTTTTGTGTTCACTACTATCATCATCAGACTTACTTTTCTTACTCTTTTTAGATTTCTTGGTGGATTCTTTATCCTCATCTCCTTCGTCATCTCCAGAGTGCTTTCTTTTACTCTTTTTTTCTTTCTTTAATAGAGGGTTTTCTCTAATGTCTTCTTCTGGTGCATCATAATCCTTGGCTCTCTCTTGATCTCTAACATCTTTCATTTCTTCTTGTTTTTGTCTCTTTTCTAATTGTTCCTTTTTAGCCTTTTCTTTCTTTGCTAAGAAATATTCACCAGATTCAATTTGTAAATCAACCTTACGAGGAGTTTGTGTTGGTGGGAATGGAGTGTAAACTTTCTTTTCTTTGTTGATACCCTTTTCTTTGGCATCTTTGGATTGTTTAGGTAATTTACGAGCCACGTTTCTCTTTTTAAAGTTTGGTAAGAATCTAGACCAATCTTCTTCTGCCAATTCAGGTCTCTTGGACAATTCTCTTTTAACCATTAATTCTTTGATGTAATAAATTGGATGGATATTCTTCATACAATCTTCAATGACTCTTCTTAGCACTTTTAAACCTTTATGTGGACCCATGACTGACACTGTGTTACCTTGAACCAACATATAACAACTTGTTAACAGTTCTAAAGCTTTTAAAGTGTTACCGTTTGGACCAATCAATCTTTGTCTTCTCTTTATAAATCTTTCCTTATTTGAGACAAAATTACCAATCTTGATAACTTCACAAGCAACTTCATCATCTAAAATTTTAACAGCTTGTGGGAATGGAACAGATCTTGCCAATAATTTAATCATATCTCTAGCATTTAAAATTTGTGCAGGATCAAAAGTCTTTCTGGTTGTTTTAACGGTCATTGAACCTTCCACTAAATCCAATGTACATGCAATATGATGTTTATTTAAAGATTTTGTAACATCAGCCCAAATTTGTTTTAAATATTCTTCTCTATATTTTGGGAATAAAGTCATGAAGGAAGATTCTTCAAGGAATGGAGAACCAGATGCATTGTCTTCTGGCTTGAATTCATCGATTTGCCATTTGTTAATCTCTTCAGTATCCCAAGGTTTGTCACGGTTATGAGTAGAAACCATTTTGTTATATTCAAGTAATTGGTAATTTTATAATTCTATATTATTTAAGTCCGTAAATTAGGATCGGATCAACAACGATAAAAGGGGTTCCCTGTTTCTTTGTATAAAGCTATCATCAATTTTAAGATTAAACCAAAAAAAAACTTCAAAAGGGAAAGAAAAAAAAATTAAATTTAAATTTGTATGGTTACCTTTAAAACTGGGATTTGCATAGTAAATTTTACACTGTAGAATTTTCCCTGTTTAAATGGGAACCTATGTGTATAAATTTTTTTTTGTTTTATTTTTATTTTTCTCCATTTTGTGTTATTTAGTATACGATATCTTTTTATATACAGGTATCCCGTATCCAAGTGTATAGTTGACGTTTAAAAGAGCATACCATACACACATACAGAATGGCTAAATCAAGTGTGAAACCAAAAAAGACTAGCCACAAAAAATCATCCTCAAACACCAACTCAAAGGTGGCAAAATCATCTTCTAAGCATCAGCCAACATCAAAAAAACTACAGATAGCAAAAGGTAAATGTTCCAAAGTGATGATTGAAAGGATGAACAGAGAAACAACATCCGAAGATATCAACCAAGTTGCATTGTTTGCACTTGGACATAAGACAGCCAAGGACCACCACAATGTTGAGAAGACCAACGAGGGCGGTATTTTGAAAAATAACAATAAAAAAGCATTTGAAGATTTAAAAGATGATCATAAATTAGATCAAATGACAATTAAAGAAGTTAAACAAGTTCAAAAGAAAGTTGATAACGATATTGCTAGCCAGTTAGAGTTGATTAGTGGTTTTAGTTTGTAAGTTTGTTTTTTTTATATATACTACTTAGTTTGACTAATTTGGAAGCATCATTTTTTTTTTATTATTCAAAGGATGGATGGATAATTGAATACTCATATCAATAGATCATCATTTTGGGATACTCGTGGGGGTGTCTCAATGGCAATAGGAGCAAAGCATTGCAACAGCTTATGGAAACTGGTCAGACGTTCAATTCATGGGGTCTCTCGAATAGGGATTGATAGACATATTTACATACTTGCAATTTATATATATATATATATATATTATCATAGATACATATGTAGTTCATCCATAATACCTTCTTATAAACAGCTTATAACAGTATAAAAGAAAGCTTTAGTGTCTCTTTGTTTATTTATTGTTTTGTTCCTCGAAACAATAAACTTTTTTTTTTTTTATTGTTTCAATTTTTCCTCTTTTGTTGACATTTTATGAAATGTCAACAAACAAACAAACAAACAAAAAAGAGGCATTCAATTTTGGGCTCCATTTCCAGATTGACAGTATTAAACTATTTAACATATATATTTACAACCAATATAGTCTTTTGGTAATGATATATATTAATCCATTTCATTATTCACAGAACCTTTTAATAATAAAAATAAAAAAGGCAAGGACTAACTGACTGATCATGGCAAGTTTAACTTCAAGTTCAACTTCAATGTCAAAGGCAGAGTCCCTGATTGAAAGGTTCAACGAACTGACTGCTAAATCAATAGATTCCCTAACAATAAACAACCATCTATCAAACAGATTACACCAAGTTCAATGTAATCTTATTCAAAATGAAGATAAAATAGATCAACTATCAACCAAATTTGAAAATTCAACAATCTTCTTACAGCATTTAACTTCATTATCACATAGATCAGAGATTTTGGAAAGACAACTTTACACTTTTGAAAATGAAAGAGTCAGTTCAATATCAGCCACTAAAAATCAAGGTTTGAAAGAATTCAAAGAATGGAAACAAAGAAATTTGAATTGGAGAACTACAGAGACAACGTTCGAGAATCTGATGATGGAATACGAATATTTAACCGAACAACTGAAAATCGCCAATGAAGCTGACACAGAAGACATTATCGGTGAATCAACAGAATACTCTATCATTGAAGAACAACATCAAGACCATGAACATGAACATGCATCTGAAAATTCACTGTTTTCAAACGTTTCTCAAGATTACAGTAATACAAATACAAATACAACAACAGAGGACGATAACGATACTATGGATCAACAACAACAACCACAGACTGTTGTTACCCCAATTACTGAACAACATCAGAAAAAAAGAAAGTTGTTGAAAAAAGAGAGTTTTTTACACATGCCTCAGATTGATGCAATTTTTGAAACTCCTGAAGCTGAAACAACAATCAGAGGTTTCAACATTGATCACAAGAAATTATCAATGGGTAACAACAATAACAATGACGATCAGTCTAAATTAAACGATAAAGGTCAACTTTCAAGACACTTGGTTAAAAAACCAAGTATTTTAATAAAGAAACCATTACAGAAACTAGACTTACCTATAATTGAAGAACGCTTTGAAGAAAAATTGATACTTGAAAGTGTGAATGAAGATGATGAATATGAAATCACTGGAATCAAACAAAATTATAAACTCCCAATACAAAACAATAACGTTGTTAGTTATCATAAAAGGCATATATCGTTACCTGAAACCCCACAGATCGAATACGACGAATTTTTGCGTACAAACACTGTTGATTCAGTAAACGGTACACCTGTTGACAAAGTTGACCTCGAATGGTTCAAAAACCGTGACTGTCACCATCACCAACACCAACATCTACATCTACATCAACATTTATCAACAGCACGTGAAAACACAGACCTTTCAATGTCTATCAAGAGTTCAAATTCAAACACAAATTCAATTGATACTCTACGTCATTTTGTCTCTTATGATACCGGTTTGAATAGATCGTCTCAGAATAAATTCAATCTAAAAGATTTCAAGTTCTTGGAGAAGTTGTCCGTTGTTAATAATAATAATAACAATAAGGAAACTAAAAGTACAGTTAAGAATACTGGTTTAATGGAACAGCAAAATGATGGTGCTATGAGTGGATCTCTATTGTCAACCATTAAGCATAGTTTCATTGATGATGAAGAAGAAGAGGATGAAGACGAAGAGGATGCTAAAACTGATGGCTGCCAATTCCTTTCTGACGATGACGATGAAAGTGAAAATAGTTATGGTGAAGAAGAAGCAAAACCTTTCATTTTATCAGAACCTATTGAAAACCCACCTTTCATGAAAAGATGCACATCACATGAAAGTATCTTCTTACAAGAAACTGCCAAACTAACAACATCTTCGCCAACTAGAACCAAACCAAAACTGATGGTTAACATTGATTCAAACAATCAACTCAAAATCCAAACAATGAAATGGTTAACGCCAAATCAACCAACGGTGGAATCTTACAACAGTAACATCAAAGATTCTGATATTTGTTTTGAACCAATTAAATTCCATCATTCATCAAACCATTCTATTAGCAGCAGCAATAATACACCACCAACTAATTCAAAAGATATTTTGAACTCAGTTGTTAATTGTACAGGAACGTCAGTGAAGCCAATAAGATTAGCAACCAACCCAACTACTGTCCCACCACCACCACCACCACCATCAGTGACTACACCATCTTCAATGGTTAACATGTCGTGGCTATTTAACGGTAACAGTCATCATCATGGTGGTAATGACCGTGATTTGGATACATGCAGTACTAAAACATCTAAATCAAAAAGATCACTTTCATCTTCATCATCAACAACTGCAGCTGTCGCTGCAAAAACAACAGCACCATCATCATCAAGCTGGTTTTCAAATTTAATACCAGATTCGTCAATAGTGTTATCTGAAACAGGTAAACTTATAGGTCAACCATCGAGCTATCAAATTCCCGAAGAACATTACTTCAACCATTATAGCCACCACAACCCAAATAAACATCATTATATTTCTTACTCGTCGTCATCGGCAACAAGCAATAAACAGCATCATCATCAACATAACCAATCACCGCATGTTTCAACATCAGCACAACCATCAATATCGTTCAGCTTAAACAACAATGGTATTTCACAATCTCGTCGTATGTCAATGTGTAAAAAATTAGAAAGGGGTCGTACAAGCAATAACAATAGTTTTAATGGATCCCATTCAACGTTATTTATCAACAAAAACGGAACAAAAGTTATTAGACATGGTTATGGATCTATTCTGAATAAACGTAATGGTGGTTCTGATAGAAGAAAAGCTAGCGGTGCCGATGCCGCTGGTAATGTGTTAGTGACGAGGATTAGCCATAGTGCTTTACGTGATGCATTGGACAGTTCATTCTAAATTGATGGTGTTTACTTTGACTTCATTTGAGTTTTTTTTTTTCTATTCACTTTTTTCTTCAATTCTTTCTTTTCTCTTTTATTATTCATGTTGATATTTTTATGTTTCATATTTTTTCCTTTCCTTTCCCCCCCCCCCCTTTTTTCGTATTTTTTTTTTTCACTTCGAATTTCTCTCATTAGATTGTTTTACTTTAATATATATTACATTTTCTCTCTTCCAATAACCAACTACAACTCAACTCAATTCATTAAAAGTATACATTTGGTATAAGGAACCAAGACTGTCGAAAAATTACAAAAAAAAAAAAAAAAAAATTTAAAATATTTCCATTTATTCAAATCCACTATTGTTATTAAACAGCCCATTCAACTTATTCCGTTGTTTCTTATTAATAACTTTTAAATTCTTTTCAATTCTCGTAACTTTATCACTCTTAAACGACATCATCTTTCCATTGGCGACACCACCATCGTTACTGTTCCCACTATTAATGAAATTCTTACCGGTATTGAAAATAGGTCTTGACGAAGTTGTCACGTTAACCTCTTGGAACTGTCTACCTGACAAAGCACCAACATTGATAGCTTTCTTGTTACTCACCTTGAAACTTTCAGTTAATGAGATTTTGGAATGCATCGATGATAACATACCAGCTGCTCCTGTCATTTCAATATCTGAATCATCATCAGAGCCATCAGAGTCAAGTGTCACTGTTTGCTTCGTTGTTGAAGAAGTCGTATTGACAGTGTCATTGTTTGTCTTTGTTAATTTTTTCTTACTTTTGGATGATGATTTGGCAACAAGCGATCTATGTTTCTTGTCTGTGTTATTTGTGAGTTTAATTGTTGAGTTTTGTTTGATTGTTCTAATTTCTTCAATACCGTCATCATCAGAATCAATAAGTAATACGTCTTGTCTTTTGTAATCATCGTCTTCGTGAAGGAACGAGATTGCGGATCTAACTTGTTGGATTGAAACGACTTTTCTTCTTTTAGTTTTAGCAACTTGTATCTTTTCGTCGTCATCATCATCATCATCAACATCACTACTCTTTGATGGCTTTTTTTCTTCAAATGGATTGGATTCATTCTCTGCATCGGATTCACTTTCGGATTTAATAGGTTCTTCAAATTGGAAAGATGACGTTGAGGTGGTTACTTTTGGATCCATAACAATTGTATTATAAAAAGCCTTTGATTTAACATCTTTTGAAAGCACTTTCAAATTCTTATTTTTCAACAATTGTTGTTTTTGGAATTCAATCTTACGATTCTCATAGTATTTCAAAATTTGATTGTCATCATCGTCACTGAGATCTAATTCATAGGCACCTTCTTTAGCTCTTCTTTTTCTAAATCCACCAGTTTTAATATCTTTGAAAATCTTTTTAACCATTTCATCATCGTATTCAATTTGATTTTTGATTAAAGACGCTCTAATTTTATCTTCATCAACTCTATCGTTTGATAAATCGTCAATCATACGTTCATCTTCTGAATTTTCGATATCGTTGTTATCTTCACCGTCAATACCACCAATACCTTGCCATTCATCTTCGGATTCAACAGCTTCATTTTCCATAATTTGATTCAATCCTTTATTTTTAAATTCTCGTTCTTTACGACGACGACGTTGTTCTTGACGTCTTTTCATTTCTTTTAATTTATTCGCCCTTTGAATCTTTATCTCTTCGTCTTCTTCTTCTTCTATTTCTTGTCTTTCACCGTCAGAAGCACTTGACAGTTGAACATTATCAGGTTCGGTTTGTTGCCTTTTCAAACGACGTGTGGATATAACTTGATCTTCGTCATCGTCGTCTTCATCTTCATTTCCATCATCTGGGCGCTGAATGCTTTTTAATGACGGTTCGATGAAATCAGCTTGAGTATCAGGCAGGAAATTCTGACTTTCCAAAATATTGATCGTTTTATTGGTAATCACTTGTGTTTGACCAAGACCTCCAAACTCGCGACCTTCATCTTCATCGTCATCGTCATCGTCATCAATGTACTTGAACTCACGTTCAGTGACCGATTGTGTCCGACTAAACGAATTAACACTAGTTTGATGATTATCATGACTCATTGAAGTTGTGTCACCAAATAAAATTTCATCATCCACTCCTTGATTATTATTATTGTGATGTTTTAATTTATTAACAACTTCAATTGGATTCAAGCCATTAAAAGATTTGTGCTGTGGTAATGTTTGATCAAACGCATCCGATAATGACATGTTGTTTAATTTCAAACCACCTCTCAAATTCAAAGAAATCTCTGGTTCTTTATTATCATCGTTGTCTATATCCTCTTTGTCAGATCCAGATTCATTTCCCTCTTCTTCATCCTCTTCTTCTTGCTCAGGGTTGGAGCCAGAATCATCGTTACTGTAGTCAGAGTACTCACTATCATCACCATCATTGGCAACTTTATTATTACCATATAACAAAACCTTTTTCCTAGATTCAATTTCTTTTTCTCTTTGTTTGATCTTCAAATTACGTTCTATTTCATCCTGTAACAATTTATCGATCATTTGATTATTATTACTGAAATTAACGGAGTCTAAATCATTAACCTTTGACTTCCAACTATCTTTCAATTCTTTAAATTGCTTTGTTTTCTCTTCTTTTAAAATCTGTTTAATGTCTTTCTTTTTAGAAGAACTTTGGTTATTTTTAGATTTTGATGATTTTTTGATAAATTTATGTTGGATTTCAAACTGTGTCCTTTTATCAATTGTTGATTTTATTTCAACGTCCGAATCCGAGTCATAATCTAATGTGATTACATTACTTTTCGATTCTTGTAATAATCTATCTTTGTAACCTTCAATTGGAACGGTGAATTTGCGATTTGATTTTTTGTCTCCTTTTCCGCCTTGAGTTGTTTGTGAAATTTCATCTTTATCCAAATCAGTATCCTCAATCTTCTTTAGCGATGAGTTCGGTGAGTTGGCAACGTGTCGAGAACTATATGAGAAAACATCATCCTCATCTTCATCAGAGTCTGAATTATTGAAATTTTTGATTAAATTAGTTAACTTGAATTTTTCCGTGTTTTGCTTTTTAACCATATATTTTTGCTTTTTAATGAGTTCATTTTGTCTGATTGTTTCTGTCATTGTCTTCATCTTTTCAGTTTTTTTGGAGTGAATAGCATTGTTTGATTTCTTTGGTAAATAATCTCTCTTCTCATCTTTATTATCTGTATTATCATCAGCATTTATTTCATCCATTGCAGATGATGATGATTCTTGAGACTTATCCTCTTGCTCTTTTCTTAATCGGGCCTTTTCTTGAGCTCTAGCTTGGATTTTCTCCTCTCTTGTCATGTTCTTATAATCTTTAATCATTGATATTTCAATTTCTTTCAATCTATCAGTCCTTGAAACGTTATGTTCATTGTTGTCATCATCTTCAATGTTATGTAAAATTTGATTTGCATTGGATTTAGTGGTTGTAGTGAGCACTTCATCATCGTCATCGTCATCAATGTTATGGAATGGTTGTTTTGGCTTGGATTTCGTAGTTGTAGTGAGCACTTCATCATCATCATCATCATCATCATCATCGTCATTATCACCAGAAACAAATAAGCTACCAGTATCCTTTTTACTAATTGGTATTATTCCTTTATCAATTGATGAAATTTTCTGAGTTTGGAACAAATCTTCATTGTTATCCATATTGATACTTAGCGTGGATTGAATCTGCTGAGTTTCTGTAACTTTATCAAAACTGTTCACTATTTTTTGAGTTGTTGTTGTTGTCGTTAACACAAGTTCCTGTTCCTGTTCCCGTTCCTCCTGTGATCTCTCTTGTTGAGCATCTTGAGTTTCCTCTGGTATAGGTTGAGTATCCGATTCTTCTATACTGCTACTATTCCCATTCAATCTTGATAAAACATTATTGATCAAATTTGGATTTATACCTAGTAAATTAAAGGATTTCTTGAAACCATTATTGATCTTGTCTCCATTACCACCAGAGGAGTCATTCTCATCTTGATCTTTACTTATCATTTGTGTGGCACTGATTTCAGTTGATTTGAAAATATCAAAATTTTTAAAATTCAAAATATCGTTGTTTTCTTGTTCAATTTCATTGCCGTCATGATCTTGTAGTTGGTCGTTGTTGTTGCTGATGGTGAAGGTTTTCAGATTCTTTGTTGTATTACGAGTGATGTTCGTGTCTAATTCATTGAGTAAATCCATTGTTTTCTCCGGCTGAGATCTACTGTTTTTCTTTAAACCAATAATGGATATTTGTTGTTCTTGGGTAGTTTTCAACTAGGTTGTGGATTGAATATTATCCAATAGAACAAACAGTAATAAAGGAAAGGTTGTTTATACCAAAACCTGAGAAAGGGAACATTACTGTTACAACACACTTCTCGAAACGCGTCAAAAACTTTTTTTGTTTGTTACAAAAAACGCGTCGCTTTAGAAAAAAATATAAACAGGCTGTGCAACAATAATATATTATATAATAATTTACTTCAAACCTTGGGTTATTTTAAATGGAATGATGGTATATAACACATTTCACAAGTTGAAATTGACTTATAAATACAAAAATAGAAAATAAACTACTCAAAAAAATAATAAACAAATAAAAAATGAAAAAAAAAAAAAGATAAAAAAAAATGGAAGGAAAAAACACACTGTCAAAATAGAATTAATAAAACAAGAAAAGAAAGAACAAGTAAAGTAAAAAAAAAAAGGATAAACTAAAGACACTCAGTAATAATAATAAATAGTAAAACAAGAAAACAAAAAAAAAAGCACAGATTAGTAATCATATTCAATAATGTTGCTGTTGTTGTTCCTGTATCTGTTGATGTTAAACCATGCCCATATGACCTTGTTGCCCTAGCTGGTCTTGTCCTTGGTCATCATCAGGTGAAAAGGACCCACCATCACCAACTTTAAGAATCACACCTTTCCCTCTACCTCTAATACCTCTGTTTAAATTCTTGTAAAGATCCGAGAAATATAGCAACAATTCACGTTCTTCCAAAGGCAAAGCATCAAACGACCTTGGATCACCAACATGTGCCAACTTATTTGTTAATTCGTTCAAAGTCAATAAATGGAACCTGTTTTGATGTGCTTTCAAATTACCCAACTGAGTGAATTTTTTATTACAGTTATCGAATTTACATTCGTATGGACGATGGTTTTCATGGGTACGCATGTGTGCTTGTAAATTACCCTTTCTTGAAAAAGATTTCCTGCAAATGTCACAATTGAATGGTTTTTCACCAGTGTGTAACCTCAAATGTGTTCTCAAGTTACCACCTTGTGTGAAACGTTTCCCACAAAACGAACATTCGTATGGTTTTAAACCAATATGAGAACGAATATGAACTTCCAAATGGGTTGATTGTGTGAATTTTTTGAAACAATACTGGCATTGATGCTGTTTCTGTCCTCTGATGTTTGGCTTTTCAACACCACCAACTAAATCAACAGGGTTTGGTAAAACACTGTGTGTATTTTCATTAGGTTGTCCAGAGGAACTAACACCCACTTCTTCAAGGATTGTACCATCAGGTGCTTGTTTGATATCACCAGTAAGTCCCTTTTTACGTGCTTGAATAACAAGCATCAATTGGTCAACTTTGGTGGCACCAATCAATGGGCGGCCATCTTCAGTGTGCATGGCTTCGTTTGCTGGAACTAAAGTTCCTTTCATATTGTTGGATTTTTTCAATTGTGGGACTAGTTGTGGTTGTAATGGATTTGTCATTGGTTCAATCTTCACTTGTTTAGATTCTGGCAGCATAGAATCATGGAAAACGTGTTTCAACACTGGAGATTGTTGTTGTTGGGACAGTTGGGACAGTTGAGACTGCTGTTGTTGTTGTTGTTGCTGTCTTTGGTCAATGTTTGATAAATCATCTTGATGAGGTGATAATGGGGCAGGTGAAGAATGTCTCTTTCTTGTTTGTGCTTTTTTCTTATCTTTTTTGTCTTGCTTAGTAGTATTCAATTTATCTTGTAATGGTTGAGCCATTTGATAAGTAGATTGTTGGTGTTGTGCTTGGGGTTGTATTTGATGAGGATGATGATGATGGTCCATTAACACACCTGGTGCTTGGATACCGAGTGAAGGAGAAGATGAAGATGCAGCGGCGGCTGCGGCTGCTGCCGCTGCTGCGTTAGAACCTTGAACAAGTCTTGCTGGGATAGGCAACAGTGGTGCATTGTATATACTGTTTGATCTGGATTGTCCACCATTAGATGGTAAATGAGGTTGTTGCTGTTGTTGGGATTGATGGTCGTAAGATGGTATACTATCCAGCAAATCTCCATTTTGATCAAATATTCTGGAAACACTGTCCCTTTTCAAGAAATTGTCAATATCGTTACCTTGAATTTCAGTGGCTTGTATAATGGATGGGAATCTTTTGAAAAAATGACTGTTTGATCTGGATCTAACGTCCGATTGCATTGGTTGCGATTGGAACTGACCTGGTTGTTGCAACTGTTGTTGTGACTGTTGTTGTTGTTGTTGGGCTTGCAATTGAGCCTGCTGTAAAGAAACCTGCTGAGCTTGTTGCTGTGGGGTCAAATTAGACTGATGTGACTGATGTTGTTGTTGAGCAGCAGTTAGGAAAGGTTCTAATTGTTCACTTGGACGTCTAGTAAACATATGATCACTTGAAGCTGAAGGTACCATTCTTTCAGAAGAGTAAGATTGTAGGAAATTAGGCACCCCAGACACGGACCCATTATTGTTGTTGTTGTTGTTGTTGCTGTTGTTCCCACCACCAGGTGGATATATGAATGAATATTCTCTTTGCATGTCATTATAAGGGAATCCTTCCTGTGTATTACCTTGACCGAAATTTGGTGTTTGTGGATGCAATCCTCCTCCAGTTGCTGAAGATGAGGTACCAGTAAAACTGCCTTGACCAGTTGCATCGAATGAGAACCTTGGGAAGAATATACTATCTTGCCTTGGGAACATCCCACCTCCCACTATTGAATTGTTGTGTAATGGTTCTGATGAAGAGTTTGGGTTCAATTGTGGATGCGTATTGTAATCATTTGTTGGTAATAAAAAAGAGTTTTTTCTGCTTGAGAAATTAAAGGATGAATCTTCAGCAATTGAGTTCAACCTTGGATAGTTTTTGTTATTAACAGGGTCATTTGAAGCTGCTGCTGCTGCTGCTGCTGCTGTATGTTGATTTGATTCAGGAGGCTGTGATGAATCAATCATATTTGGTTGTTATTATTAAGATTGTGGGGTGTATGTTGATATATATATATGAACGGCAATAATTGGTTGATAATAATAGCACCTTTTGTTTTTTTTTTTGTTTCTTCTTATTTGAAAAGAAATGGTGGTTTCTGTCGGCACAAAAAAATGTATTGTTGAAAGATTGCTTTAAAAGAAAAGAGTAATTAGAATTGCTTTTTGAAAATGTCAATAAGGTGGATTGATTGATTGATCAAATTGACAAAATGATGTCAAAACAACTATAGTTGAAGCTGTTTGTATTTATATATATATATATATATATTATGTATATATATATGAATGCAGTTGATGTTCTGAATTGATAGCAATAATTTAATTAATCAATAAGATGGGGTAAAAAAATTAAAACTAGTGATTATTTGAAGAATGAATTCAATTGTTTTTTCTTATTAAGTGTACATATATAATATATCTAATGGATAGATGGAGTAACAATTAATAATGATAATGGATACCTCCTACGTGGATACGCAATATAATAACAATAACTATAGATAAATAAAATAGGAGTATTAAGTAGATTACAGTGATTGCAAAAAGCGTCGATGGACGATTCGTTATAATTGAACTTTACTACGTTGAATTAAATAATCGACGAAAAACCGCCACCGGTCGGTGATGATGATGATGAATGATGATGATGCTCTTTTTTTTTTTTGCTATTTAAAATATAGAAAAAAAAACGCATGACATCACAATTTAACATTATATTTAATCTTTGTACCATCAACTAAAATGAATAGTTGATGATTTTAGTTAAACAACCGAAGAAAAGCATCACAAGCAATTCAATTTGATTGTTTCAATTAAAAAGAAACCATCCAAACATGCATACATCATCATCCATATTAGCAGTATCTATTCAGATGCAGATGATTAGATGCTAGCTAATCTACTTATTTATCTGATAAATATCTTTGTTAGTTAGTTATATAGTATATTATATATTAAGTATCATCATGACATAACAATTTGTAACTTAACCAATCGCCTCCTCCACCGCATCTGCTCTGTATTACAATTCCAAAATTCAATTTCATTCTTTCATCCCAATAAACTGAAATTCAGCTCTTGATGGCCAATAAAGTATTTGTGTACATACATATATATACAGTTGATTAATCCTACTTGTATGATGTTATATATATAATGCATAGTGTATATACATATACACCACCAGTCAGCTGATGAGTTTAAAAGATCCTTTGGATCCATCCTTCTTTTCTTCCTCTAATGATAGTTTTGCCAAAGTTCCTATGTAAAGGATCTATATGCGTATCACGTGACTATTGGTCTTTATACAAAAATAAAATAAGAAAGAATAAATGGTGTACAGGTGTAAATTATTATTTAGCATTAAGTAATATCTGCCATTTCTATAAACGTGCACAACAAATTTACAAAGAAAAATTACAAAAAAAAAAATTTAAATCAATTTGTTTCTAAGATTCAATTAAAAATCATATAGGAAAAGACACTGTATATACATATACTTTATAGATTAACCCAACACCTCATTACCCACATAATTCACATACAGTTTTAAATCACACATCAAAATGAGTGCCGCACAACTAGCAACTGCCGACGAACCAATGGAAGACGTTGTTGTTGAAGAACAACAAGCTGAAGTTGAAGAAGATGAAGTTGAATTAGATTTAGAAAAAATTAAAATCTTACCAGGTTCATCAGACGATGGTTCTGCTGCTTCTTTCCAAATCTCAGATGAAGATCACACTTTAGGTAATGCTCTAAGATACATAATAATGAAGAACCCTGACGTTGAATTTTGTGGTTATTCAATTCCTCATCCATCTGAAGCTAAATTAAACATTAGAATTCAAACTTATGGTTCTGTTACAGCAGTGGAAGCTTTGCATAAAGGTTTAGATGACTTGACTGGCATGTGCACATATATAGAAGATACTTTTAGTGCCAAAATCAGTGCTAGAGATTATTCCACTGAAGAACCATGAAATTTCAACTACATCACAAATCAATCCAATCCAATTCAATTGAGTAAACCATATATCCGACGAACAATAATAATAACAACATAACACCAAAATTACGGATAATAAAGTTTGTTTGATTTAAAAAAAAAAAAAAGCAAAGATAAAGGAAACCGGATTAAAATTTGTTAGATTTATTTAAGAAAAAAAACCACTTACTTCCCGTACTATATTTATATGAGATCATTCATATCCCACTAGTACCCACTTCTTACTGCCTTTTCTGTTTTTGGTTTCCTCTTTTATTACTCGTGTACTATAGAACCATGCATACATTATATATCCTATCTATTTATATATATATATATACTGTTATTGATATTTATACTTAAAAATATATATAAATTTGTATTACCCCTTTTGAATTCTTTACTGAGAAAAAGTGTGTTCAGTTTATTTTAATTCGAACACTACCCCTTCAGTCAAGACCAACACTCCTTCTGTTATATAAGGACCTCTGTATCATTCACCTTTTATACTTTACCTATTACATGTTGTTACTGCAATCGGAGCACTAGTTTTATATAATCAATTACATATTACACTTTACTTGTCAATTAATTACACCTTACACCTTACAAACATAATAATTACGTATTACATTCTCTTATTTACTGTGTTAACGTTAGCTTGAAAAAAAAAAACTCTGCCCTAAACGAAGCTGTGCAAAGGTGTAAAAAACTGTACCTACTTATTTTTAGAAAAGCCGCAGCTTACCCTTTTAGGAAACAAAAGAAATTTTTCTTTCGTATAAAAAAAAAACTTTTTTTTTTTTTTTATTGCCTTTAAAATCATATTTATTTAAATACCATCTTCCCCAAAAATAAATTAGATCCATATTATAATATAACTCTTTCTTTTCTTTTCATAAATAATTCCTTTATTCAATCATTCAAGTTTCTATTTTGATTACATTACTTAAAATAAATACAGAAATACTATACAACAATGTCCTACATGAACAACAACAGAGACGCTTCTAGATCCTACGGTGGTGGAGATAGACAAAGATACGGTAGAGACGACAGAAACGGTAACTACAACAACAACAATTACGGTGGTTTTAGAGGTGGTAGAGATGATAGAGACAATGGTCCAGAATTGGGTGCTTCTTTAAAGAAACAAACTTGGGATATGGCTACTTTACCTACTTTTGAAAAAAATTTCTACAAAGAAGATCCAGTTGTTGCACAAAGATCTGAAGAAGATATTGCTGCTTTCAGAAAGGAAAATGAAATGACCATTTACGGTACTGATATTCCAAGACCAATTACTTCTTTTGATGAAGCTGGTTTCCCAGATTACGTTTTAAAAGAAGTTAAAGCTGAAGGTTTCGATAAACCAACCGGTATTCAATGTCAAGGTTGGCCAATGGCTTTATCCGGTAGAGATATGGTTGGTATCGCCTCCACTGGTTCTGGTAAAACTTTATCATACTGTTTACCATCAATTGTTCACATCAATGCTCAACCATTGTTACAAAACGGTGATGGTCCAATTGTCTTGGTGTTGGCACCAACCAGAGAATTAGCCGTTCAAATTCAAAAAGAATGTTCCAAGTTTGGTAAAACTTCTAGAATTAGAAACACTTGTGTTTACGGTGGTGTTCCAAAGGGTCAACAAATTAGAGATTTAGCAAGAGGTGCTGAAATTTGTATTGCCACTCCAGGTAGATTATTAGATATGTTAGAATCAGGTAAGACTAACTTAAGAAGAGTTACTTACTTGGTTTTAGATGAAGCTGATAGAATGTTAGATATGGGTTTCGAACCTCAAATCAGAAAGATTGTCGATCAAATTAGACCAGACAGACAAACTTTGATGTGGTCTGCTACTTGGCCAAAGACTGTTCAAGCTTTAGCTAGAGATTACTTAAACGATTACATTCAAGTTAACGTTGGTTCTTTAGATTTAGCTGCTTCCCATAACATTACTCAAATCATTGAAGTTGTCTCTGAATACGAAAAGAGAGATAGATTAGCTAAGCACTTGGAAGCTGCCATGGAAGATCCAGCTGCTAAAGTTATCATTTTCGCTTCTACAAAGAGAACTTGTGATGAAGCCACTTCATACTTGAGAGGTGAAGGTTGGCCTGCATTAGCCATCCATGGTGATAAAGAACAAAGAGAAAGAGATTGGGTTTTAAACGAATTCAGATCTGGTAACTCTCCAATTATGGTTGCCACTGATGTTGCTGCTAGAGGTATTGGTAAGTGAAACTTTTTTATTACAATTTTTAAACTACTAACTTTCAAAATAATGGTTTTTTGAGTTTGTCCTTTCTTTTATGTGCCGTTTATTTGGTTTCACTGAATTGTGTGGGCTTTTTTTTACAGTGAAATTTTTTTTAAAAGGAGCAAATAGCGGAGGACATTATAGAGGGAATATAAATGAATTTTATTGTTGTTTATCTTGGGATATAGGTGATTCTTGTTCCAATTTGAAAACTACTAATAAGGTTCTCAAAGAGAGAGAGATTTTTCATTAAATTTTATACTTGTGACAACTCATGCTTGATGTATGACACTTCTCACATCACTGATAGAGTCAAACGATAAAAGGAACATGTCTTGGGATTTTTAGTTAAGTTCCATGATACTACTACTGCATATCATAACAAACGCTTTCCCTTTTCTTTTGTTGAATCAGACATGACTATAACACTATAGTTGTGAAAATATTTGTTTTGGATTTCTTGTTCTGGCCTAATTATAAGGAGTTAAAAAGAATTCAAAATGAAAGTATGAATAAAAGAAAAGGATGGTTTGGGAATTGAAGGAATATTATTACAGTTTCAATTAATTAAAGTTTCATTGTAATAAAACTTTGAACTTTTGAATTATTTGAATGGTTATTAAAGCTGGAAGAAAAAAAAAAGATTTTGAGATGAAAAAAAAAAATTATTGGGCAAAAGTGACTAAATAATAAGGGAATTTAAAGAAAAACTCTTACTATAAAAGCGTTTGAAGTATAAACTACTACTAGTTTTGGGATTTTACGACTTCAGCTTCAAAGACTACTTTTGTATTAATATTTAAACAATTTTCTCTTTTTTTTTTTTTGCAAAAAAACTTGCAGCTTTTATTTATTCTTCATTTGTTGATTTCAAGCTTTTTGTCCTTTATCTGGAACAGGCTTTGGAAAACTTCAATTCTATTGAATAATTTTAATATAATTTAATACATTATTAATTATCTTACTATTATTGTGCAGTTTCAAACTTTTTTATGTTTGCTTTCTTTTTTCTTCTTCTTCTTCTTTTAGAAATCCACCTAGTGTTCAATATAACTTGAATATTGGACATAGATGAAGAATGGAATAAGATCGGTGTAGTAGTTCAAATAAGTCTGCTTTTCTCAGCTCACAGTATTCTTTACTTGTAAAAGCAAAAAAATACACCCCCTTTTTATTACCTTGTTTTGAAAGAGTAAATCTTTTGAAAGAATTAACAATAACAACTCCATACTAACCTACATATAATTGAATTTCTTTATTCAATATTAATTATTTAGATGTCAAGGGTGTCACTACTGTCATTAACCATGATATGCCAGGTAACGTTGAAGATTACGTTCACAGAATTGGTAGAACCGGTAGAGCTGGTGCTAAAGGTACAGCCGTCACTTTATTCACTAATGATAACGGTGGTCAAGCTCATGATTTAATCACTATTTTAAGAGAAGCAAAGCAAAACATTCCTGCTGAATTACAAGCTTTGGATAGAAGAGGTGGTAGAGGTAGAGGTGGCTTTGGTGGTAGAGGTGGTAGAGGTGGTAGAGGTGGTTGGGGTAGAGGTAGAGGCGGTAGAGGTGGTAACTTTAGACGTTAATCACTTTTACAAGAATAGACCACTACTATTCTCCTTCCTGCCATCTAGTATCCAACTAATAACTACTAAATTGTCCAACTTTATAGAATCCGTATGTTTTTTTTATCTTTTTTTTGCTTAATTTGTTTTAATATCTTAATTTATCTTATTTGTTTCCCTTGCTTGTTTTGTTCTTAGTTATTGCAATTCTTTTTAATTAGCAACTATTTGTGTGTGTGTCTTTTCAATTTAATATTTATACATTTTTTCGCCTTATATTAGTTAAATTTTTGTTGTTCATAAATTGGATCTTGTTTTTTGAGTATCACGTATATAAATAACCCATAAAATATTTTCTACATGTATACGAAAAACTATGGAGACTTTTCATCTCCATCTTCATCTTGAGCAGTCTCTTTCAATGTTTCTTCCTGTTCTTGGACATGTTCTGTCTCTTGTTTATTTTCCTCTTGTTCGTGGACATGTTCATCATGATTTATTAAAAATCTAGGAACGTTACAAGACAAATACATAGTATTAGCCAAGATCGATAACCTAGTCCAAGGATGATTCTCGTACCAAAAAGCCTCCACTGTTCCAACATCACTTTCAGAGTCAAGATCTGTTTTCAATCCACCAAATATAGACCCCATTTCATCTTTGCCAATTGCCCTAAACTCTTCACCAACGTCACCGTTACAATCAATGATCTTATTGATTTTACTGCCCAAACTTTCCCCATCATCATAACTGCCATCAACTCTACGTTGATAATCACCTAAATAATCTTCGAAAACTTTCATAACGTTCAATTGTTTATGTTGTCTCCATAAATCTTCTCTAATAGCCATACCAAAAGCAGTCTTCTTACAACTATCCAAACTCATTGGCATGAAATTAACAGGTCCTGACCACCACGAACATTCTTCACCTTTTGTCATTGCCAATTTTCTAGCCAAACTTGTTTCCAAGTACCATGGATTGTCTAATGGGAACATGGATACATATACTTCTCCAGCACCGGATAATGTCATAAATCCACTTGTTAAAGCTACCAATGAACGACTGAATTTACTAATATTCGGTTTGAGGAATAAGTATCTTGTCATCACAGACATTCCAATACATGCTTGCACTGAACCAATGAGTGCCCTCACTGTGAGCATGTCATGTGCTGGAGCTAGTGGTGATATCATAAATATATTGAATCCGGTGTATCTGAACCATTTTTTCAATGTTGAAGTTGTTATAGAATCATCTGGATCATTTAGTTTGCGGAACTGTATAGCAGCAGCACGATTGTTCCCTTCATTGGGTCTTCTCGACATTGTTTTGTGTTGTTATGATTTAATGTTTATATCTTTCAATTGACTTATATCTGTGTCAAATTGTTCAAATAGTTGGTTTTGCTTCTAGAATTCAAAATAGCAAAAGTTCAAGCTAGAGTGATGAAATGTCTCATATGATGTGATGTAATGAATGCACATTTGAAAGATGAGTGTGGTTAACTCAAAAAGACTACAACGAAAAAAAAAAGACATGCGCCTTATTTTCAAGTGGCAAATGAACACTGCCCTTTAATGTGTGGCTTAAATTACATTTTAAACCTATTTTCTAATTGATTTTCATATAATTCAAATAGTTTTAATAACTAAGTAATGTTCATTAGTTCGTGATATATATATATAGATTTCATATCAGAAACCCAACCTTGGAGCTTGATAAGTATATGTAAAGACAAGGCAAAATAAAATCTAAACAGGAAAGGAGAGATAAAATCTAAAAAAAAACACACACAGGAGCTAGCTTTCTATGGTTTTATTTATTTGGATGTGTCCAAAACGTATCTACCTAAAATCTTACCTTCTTCCATTAACTTGAAGACTTCTGGTAATTCAGATAAACCGACAACCTTGAATGGTGAGTGCACTAAACCTCTGACAAAGAAGTCTAAAGCTTCAGTAGTATCTTGTCTGTTACCAACGTAAGAACCCTTGATTTCAATGGACTTGACAACTTGGGAAAAGACACTTGACTTACAAACAGCACCTGCTGGTAAACCAACTAAAACAACCTTACCTAAAGTTCTAACATATTCACAAGATTGAGCAATGGCAAATTCAGAGACTGAAACATTGATAACACCATGTGGACCACCCTTGGTAGCATCTTGAATGGCCTTAACCATATCCTTTTCCTTTGTGAAATCCATGTAGACTTCGGCACCTAATTCCTTACATAGGGCACCCTTTTCTTCACCACCATCAATGGCCACCACTCTTAAACCCATGGCCTTACCGTATTGGATAGCTAAAGTACCTAATCCACCACCAGCACCAGAAATGGCAATCCATTGACCTGGTCTTAAATCAGCGGTCTTTAAAGCTTTGTAGACAGTAACACCAGCACATAAGATTGGTGCACAGGCAGCTAAATCAGTACCTTGTGGAATTTGAGCAGCTTGCACAGCATCGGCAGTAGCGTATTGTTGGAAAGAACCATCGTGGGTGTAACCTGATAAATCAGCTCTTTCACAGTTTGGTTCGGCACCTTGTTGACAGAATTCACAAGCCATACAAGAACCGTTTAACCACTTGATACCGGCGTAATCACCGATTTCAAAGTTGGTAACGTTGTCACCTTTACCAACAACAACACCAGCACCTTCGTGACCACCAACTAATGGTAATTTGGTTGGTAATGGCCAGTCACCTTTCCAAGCGTGTAAATCAGTGTGACAAACACCAGAGTATAACACCTTGATCAAAATTTCGTTTGACTTTGGGGTTGGGACTGGGATTTGCTTGTAGACGATTGGTCCACCGTTTTCTTCAAAAACGCAAGCGTATTGAACTTCTGGAACTTCTAAAGACATTTTTGTTTTAATAATTTTTTGTATATTTAAATCAATGGTAATTTGATTGTAATATTTGATGTAGAATGAAGATATGCAAAAGAATAATATATAATTATGTTAAAAATTAAGGAAATATGGGCAATATTTATAGTCTGCAAACGATTAAAACCAATTATTTGGTGCACTGACGTTCGGGTGGAAGAAAGCAGCCATCAGTTGCAGTTGTGTCTGACGTGGGACCAGTTCGAACCATTGTATCAGGCTATACCATATACCCCTTCGGAGTAGAGAGGTGCATAATAGGGGGTGCGCCGTCTTAAAAAATCACCAGATTCAGATTTCGGTTGAACCCAGGGTGGGTGTCTTGGTCACTAGTAACACAGTTCAGTTTTTGTTTTTGCCCGGATAAACTTGACTCGCCCGGCTGAAGTTCTTTTTTACGTTTATGGTAATACTGAAGGTTTTGGTACTGGATAATAACAAATTACAGGTATTCGATGTTGGGCATTTGTGTGTAACAAACTCAATGATAATGCTTATTGTAGATAAAGTATATTTAACTTTACGTATTGAGAGATCATGACCATACATCTTATCTGAAAAGACCTTATGGAAAAATAGATTGATGTTGAAACTGTATCATGGGATAAATTCGTTTCGGTCGGGGTGCGGTGCCCAAGTGGGGTGCCTGGACTAAACACAATCAGGCAACCTAATAAATCCTTATCTTCCAAGAATACAAAATGTTGAGTGGAATCATTTAGTAGATCCTCATGATGCACGTTGCAAACTTAATGATTTTGAATACATTAAAGACTTTAATAATGTAAATCTGTATTAAAGTACAATATTTGTAGTCATTGAATGAACGAATAAACCCGGAGCAGCGCAATAATCAGGACAGAGAGAGAGAGAGAGCAGAAGAGGTGGAAGGTTAGACATCTCAGAGATTGTATGTATGTAGATTTTTTTTGTTTACAAATTGCAGAAGTTGAATTTTCTAAATGAGGAAGGGAGACATTGATTTGATTGTTACCATTAATTATTTACCTCCGATGGGATGTTCTTTCAGTTTTGGTTTATTTATGGGGACGTTGGCCGATAGTCCTTCCTGTTTTCTCAAAGAATTAGCATGTGGATGGTGTGAGCTGTGTAATGTGATGCGATGCTCCAGCAATTCCCAGTTCAAAGTTACTTTATTTAGTCTTGCCAAATAAGATATAAAAGTTACCAATAAATATTTTATTTATTTCACCCAAATGCACTCAGTCTTTTCTTCTATCTTTTGATGAAATGTGTATTTAGCAGTATACATGTATATATAATCAAAAACTCAAGTCGTGGTCATATAAAGGCCGCCTCGGCCGTTGTCATCTACAAACAATGCCTCTTTGTTTCGCATTGCCAGTCGTCCCGTCGCCAGAAACTTGCTCGTATGAACTTTTGCACCTACAAGACAAAAACACCTCCACACAGCGCCCACCATTCTTCAGAGCCAACCAGACACCACCAGGGTGAACACTGCCTTACAAACAAACAAACGGATTAGATCTATTTTCATTTTTACCCATAACTTGATTGATTTTTTAATAATATCTAAATAAAATTGTTTCTTTCCATAAATTCATATCATTAATTCAAGCAGCAATATTCTAAAGATAGATTGTGACAATTAAAAAAAGCTCTTACAATATGAAAGACTGTTACTCTCCAGTTGCTATATTATCATTAGCTTCTAATGCTTTAGCTGGTTAATTTCCAACTGCACCATGGAGTACCTTAACACCTACTAGAACAAACGTTTACACCTCTGATATGGCAAGTTCTACATTTGGATTGGTCGTTCAAACTTTGGACATTTATGAACAAGCATAATATTGCGGCAATTATGGTTGTTCAACTTATTCTTATGATGATGATGATGATTATACAGATACAGCAGACTATGATTATTACGAAACTGCCTATTTTTCATTCTCCACTGTCACATTGACTTCCATTTACTCTGATTTTATCACCCAAGTTGCCAACGGTCAAGTCCAAGCAACTGTCACCGCTCAACCAGGTACTTACAACGAAACCTTTTACGAAAACTTTTACGAAGACTTTGATTGGTCAGACCCTGTAAGTATTGGCTTTGTTGAAGTTGGTTGCAATCAAAACAACAATTCATTAGCAGTCACTATCGTTGATGGTATTCTTTGCGATTCAGAAGGTAGATTAGGTTCTATTGTTGCTAACAACCAATTCGCAATTCGATGGTCCAACTCCACAAGCTGGTGCTTTGTACGCTGCCGGTTGGTCAGTTGGTGAAGAAGGTGAGTTTTGGGAATGTGCCGCTGGTGATTCTTATAACTTGTACAATGAAAAAATTGCTGACTACCGTATACCAATTTTATTAAAGGCTGTTGTTCTAAAAGTGATGAATGTAGTGCTTCATGAAAAATAAACAGATTTCATGTTTGTTTCTATGCCCTCTTTACGTTCATTACTGCTATTACTACTAGCATTTTTGCTGTTCATTATTATTTTTATTTTTCTTAGCCGTTTGCATTCTCGTTTTCTTTTGTATCACATTTATTGTATCATAGAATCTTGTTTGTAATTAAAAAAGTACATTTTGTCTTCTCTTTTTTTTTATATTATTTTTGTACTTTGACCTCCAAAAAAAGAAATTTTCTCCTTTAAAGTATAATAAAAATGATCTCATATTTACCGAACCAGCCGAAATAGGAGCCGTGTATAGCAACACCTCACACCACTGTGACATTAAAGAATAGAGTGTTTTATAGTGATTCTGGTGAATAACATGTAGTTATTGAATATAAGTGGTTTCTATACCAGTTTAAAATAAACCATCCAATTGTAGAAAGTTACAAACACCCGTTATATGTATTTTTTACATTTTACTGTTTGTTTTTTTGTAGATGCGTATTTCAACGAGCTCGTTTTAGTTCATTACCCCGAAGTAGATTAATTTCCAGGCAGTGGTGGCGGCATACCAAATCTTAAACGAGTGTAAGTAGTCAAGGTATGCATTCAAGTATTGTTAACTGTAAAATTATACAACTAAATTAAGACATGAAAATACAATTCAATATAAAAAGGACGACAAATAGTGAAATAAAAAAAAATAGGATTTGTACAGAAATTCAAGTAGGAAAGA
The DNA here is from genome assembly GCA_030557545.1 of Ogataea salicorniae. Lineage (NCBI taxonomy): Eukaryota > Fungi > Ascomycota > Pichiomycetes > Pichiales > Pichiaceae > Ogataea > Ogataea salicorniae. Next base: position 50,143 of record JAKTPI010000022.1, read on the forward strand.
AAAAAAAAGGGTGGGAAACAAAATCGTAAACGGAACCATAATCAAAAACAAAATAAAAAATGAAAGAGGACAATTGAAAAGTAACATAAAAGTAAATGAAAAGGAGCTTAAAAAATGGGAATTCCAGTCAATAATGTAACAACAACACATGACTCAGAGTGTTGAATTACCTATGGATCTTTATTTTGTGAATAAAAGAAATTAACAGCCAACAACTCCAATTCATACAACTTACTCCATTCTTCAACACCATAACCAGGAATTCCTGTACCGTAACAAGGTCTATCGGTAGGCGCTTCTGGTTCCAAACCTTGTTTTTGTCTATATAGCAAGAAAACATATCTATGTTTACCAGTTTTAGGAGGTGGGCCAGGACCCATGTATGGAATTAAATCAACTCCTGACAATTCGGTAGTTGTTAATTTATCTTGAATATTGGAAACGGTAATTTGTTCATTTGGATCGTATGCATTCAATTTAATGTTTTTAGTGATGTAATGACAATATTCGGACCATTTTTCATCACCTTTCATTGGTGCATCTGGATCGGTTAACACCAATGTAAAGTTATCTTCTGATGAAATTGAGAATTCGGATTCAGAGTCCAATGATGATGATGAATCGGACAACGATTTGGATGTGTGTGATGTTGTTTTTGGGTCGGTTTCTGCTGGTAGGTTTAAAGTGAATGAAATGGATGGTTTTGATTGTGTTTCTTCAACTGTTAAAGTGTTACCCATTGTGACTTGTTTGTCTTCACCGCCATATGAAATGATTAAAAATCCTTTAGATTGGAAATCCTTGTTGTGAATCACTGTTGGAATGATTTCATTTTTGATTAAAGAATCTTTAAGGGAGTTTGAAATGGTGACTAATTGCATTTTAGAAGATTGTTTAAATAATAATGTATTGGATTTGGAGATTATTGTTGTTGGTCTTTTCAGTAAATATGTTGAAAATAATTTATTACTGGAAGAAAAAGTAAAACAGGTATTTGAATTTGAAGCTGGTATTAATGGTTGATGAGTTTTAATTAATGGGGAAAAAGTTTGGGGTATCTTTTTGCCGCTTTTTAATGAATAGCTGATTAAAAATTTTCTTCCAAGTTGATTGCTAGGTTTAATTAAAGTAGCAGGCATAAATGGAAAATATAAGAAAAATTGATCAGTTTTGTCAAAAGATTATTAATGAATTTATCTATACATATATATATATATATAATCTTTGCTAAATCAATTGATGGGAAATGTGAATAGCTTTAGCTTTTATTTTTTATTTTTTTCTGGGGTAATAATATTAACTGATTAAAGTGTAGATTGGGTATATCTAAATTTCGGATGGATTTACAGTATTGTATAAAATGGGGGGGGAGGGGGGTGGGGAGATTAAAATAAGGCCAATTGATATTAATGCTTTTAACAAGTAGCAATTGAAAGTTTGATATGAAGAATAATAATACTGGGTTCCAAAAGAGTTTTAAAATAAAACAAAAAAAAGTAGAATTGATTGGTTGCTTTTTTGATGATGGAGTGATTTTGAGAAAGTATTAGAAATTTTTCTTTCAAAGATTCTTCTTGACGAATGGAGACCGAAATGATTTGCGCGTGGTGGGGGGGGGGAAAGAAGAGGAAGGGAAAGAGTGTTTCTCGCGGGGGTTTTGGGGGGCAGTTTGGGACGATATAAGATGATGAGGTGGGTGTTTTTGTTATTAGTTGAAATGTAGTATAGATAGATAGATAGATAATTTAAATCTTTTAAGCAAACCGGTTTTTATCCCAAACATCATCCTGAATAAAACTAATCAAACTTTTACTTCCTGTTTGTAACAAAGGATGACTAACCACAACATTTAAAAATTTCTCCAAACCTTTTCTTCTATCTTCAATGAATCCATCGTTGAATCTATTGCTATAATTTAACAATGATTTTTCTGGTAATTTTGGAATAACAACCCTTGTTGTTTCTTGTTCTAACAATTTTCTAAAAGTATCAAAATCACTGTAACGCCTTCTAACTTTGGAAAATCTTTTCTTGAAAGCTGGGATGTTTGTTCTACATATAATTTCATAGTCTGTATACATTGTCGATGATTTATTACCATGAGTCACAGGGTTGACAACTTCAACTTCTAGGAAATTTTCAGGCACTCCATAAAGTTCATCAAATGTTTGTTTATGTTCTCTAATTGGTTTTGAACTTCCCACTGTTGATGTGAAGGATTGGAATGGGTTTGCCGTTGGCATGATTATACGATGATGTGCTGTGGTATTTAATAAACTTGATTTTTCAGCAAGAGACAGAAAAAAATTTGGAGAAAGAATAGTTAAGAGGCAGTAGAGATACTATGAAAGGATATCGGTATAAATGATGTGTGTATATGTTGTTAGTTTCAATCAACATAGATTGTGTATTAATGATATATATATATATATGTAGATGGGGTTGTTTGTTATATAATTTATTTGGTTGATTACATAAGAAGAACAAGAAGACGACGGAGTTTGTTATGTTGTTGGTGTAAGGGTGTCTCTAATGGGTATATTACAGAAATAGAAATATGTTCAATTGTTCAGTTTATCCCCGGTATCCGCTGTTGTCCTCTCTATTGTTACTACTACTTAAATATATATGTATATATCAACAATTGATAAATCATAACACCTTCTAGTGTTTTTTCTAATTCCAATTCTACTTCTAATTCTCCAAAATTATTCTTAAACAGCTTATAACAAGAAGAATACAATTAAAAATTAGAAATCTCCGAATTTAAAACCCTTTCAAATCGCTTAAAAATTTCCAATTTAAAAGCGACCGGCTGTGTTATAATATAATATAAGACTCAAAAATTTACAAACAATATATATATAAGTTGTGAATTATATGCAATAAATTGAACCCCTAACATCAACAACACCACCTTTTATACCCTTCTTACTTTGAGACAAGATCCATTGATATAAAACTTACTCAAACATTTATACACACCCTTTTTTTTTTGTATCTTCATTTTAATAATTTCGATTCAAACTTAACTTCCAATTGAACTATTGAAACAAATCAATAGCCATATATATATACATATACATAAACACGGCTTACCGTTTGAAATTTTTACTGAAATTTAATATCCATATATACATACACACACACACACAAATGAACGGTAGCCAAGATAAATCAAATACGAAAGGTATAGAGTATACACCATATACGGATGATAATGGATACCACCACGATAATGTCCATAACTACGCCCAACATCAACATACTCCACAACAATCCGATCAACGGCCACAACAGCAAAATAGTATGCCTGCACAGCTAGACGGTGAACAAATCGTGGGGATTCAAGAAGATGAAGATGAAGATGAAATGGACGATGAAATGGACGATGATGAAGAAGACGAAGATGATATGCAAGAAGATGGTGGTGATCATGATAGTGGTGATGATGTTGATGATGAAGATGTTGAAGAAGAGGAAGAGGATGAATTTGGTGGACCTGCTGGTGCATTTGCTAACGTTGGTCAAGGTCTAGTAGGCAAGTACAAGAACATCATGATGCAATACTGGCAAGAAACAATCAATTCTATCGAACATGATGATCACGATTTTAAAAACCATCAATTGCCACTAGCTAGAATCAAAAAAGTTATGAAGACAGACGAAGAAGTTAAAATGATTTCCGCTGAAGCTCCTATTTTATTTGCCAAAGGTTGTGACGTTTTCATCACTGAATTAACAATGCGTGCTTGGATTCATGCTGAAGAAAACAAAAGAAGAACTTTACAAAGATCAGATATTGCAGCAGCACTTCAAAAATCCGACATGTTTGATTTCTTAATTGATATCGTGCCACGTGAAGAAGAAAAACCAAAACGTAAAACAATGCATCAATTGCATCAACAAGGTGGTCCAATGACACCACCTGGTTCAACATCAATGATTGGTGCTCAAGATGGTTTAGTCGGTTCACCTTCCCAACAACAGCAACAACAACAACGTGGAAACCCAGATAATATAACGGGAACCACTGAGGATGATTACCAACAACAGTATTTACAGTATCAACAACTACAACAACAACAACAAGCTCAACAACAATACTTACAACAAGGTGGGTATCATGGTGGACCTGGTGCTTAAATAACCTTTTTATCTTTATTATTACTGTTATTATTTTTGTATTTTTGTGTATATTGTTATTATATCTCTATGTTGTGAATTTCTTGTTTTTTTTGTTTTTTTTTTTTGTGTTTCTAATGTTTTTCTAAATAACGATTACTGAATGAATGGATATGTGTAATATATGCCAAATTTTTTTTTTTTGTCTGTCATAATTAATTTCCAACTTTACCCTCTCAATATATATATATGTTTTCTTTTTTTGTGATTTCACATACAAATAAATCATGTTAATGGGGTTTTTGTATAGTTTCAAATTATGTTTATTCTGCCATTTAATTGTGACTTTTAGTTTTATAGAATTCATCCAATGTAAATAGAAAGAAAAAGTTCTTTAAATGATACTATAGATTTAGTCTTTATTAAATGAATGTTTTGAGAGAAAAGAGCTGACATTTATATATATATATGACAACAATGTTGACTTGGAAAAATGTTTCCAACACCATATCATTTTCCCGACAATCGATTAATTTCACTCCAATTCAGCAACGGCTTCTAATTCAACAAATAATTTTGGACTACCCAACTTGACAACAACACAAGATCTTGGTGGTGCATTGGGGAAATACTTAGCATAAACACCATTAACAGCAGGAATCAACACTGGATCAGTAACAAACAATAGAACTTTAATGACAGAATCTAAAGAAGAACCAGCGGCCTTTAAAATGGTTTCTAATTGTTCAATGGCAATAACTGTTTGTTCTTCCACTGTCTCTGGAATGGAACCATCTTTGTTGATACCAACTTGACCAGAAGTGTAAACTAAACCGGATTTGGTTATGGTACAGGCTTTTAGTAATGGAGTTGGGGATTGTAATCCACATTCTTCCCAGGTTAAAATCTTGGGAGGTGCCATTTTTCTTTTAATATGTATATTATTTAATTAATTTAATTTTTGTTTATGTGTGATTAGTTTGATAATTCAAATTATGGATTAAAGAAAAAAGAGTCCTTGTGAAATATGAATTGAAAGAATCTCTGGATCGTTTAAATAGTCAGTAGTCCCCCCCCCCCCACTCGAGGAATGCATGCATATCTGGAGAAAAAGATCTCAGATTGGGCATTTTGATAAGATTAGATGATACCGCGAGTTTCCCAAACAGGAACACTAAGAGGCGCGCCAACCATAACCATATATACAAATAAATACACTATACCTCACCATGAGAAGAAGGTAATGTGAGGATATAGCGACATCCATAGTAATGGGTGTTTGACTTCTTTGAGTTTGTTTTGTGTTATCTGTATGCTTGTCTATTTATTGTATGGAACCACACCTTCTCAACCAAAAAGAGATATATAGATATAGTTTAAGTATTTTCATATTATCATTGTTTTTTGAAAATTCTTTGATAAATTAAACGTTGTTTATTTTTAACTGAAAAAAAAATTCAAAAAAACGAGAGATGTGTTTCTAAACGAGTAGATTGCGATAAACAAACATATTCTTTTTATAATTAGTGGTTTATAGTTGAATGCTATGAATGCAATGATTTGAGTGAATAACTAATATCACAGAAAAAAAAAAGTGCAAAAATCTAGTTATGTCAAAGTAAATAGTTGCATGCTACGTTACCCTGATTTTCAAATGTTAAAAATTACAATTATTCGAGTCGCCGACCTTAAATCGTCGCAAGTGCAACTATCCGATTTTATTATGACAGATTTTTACTATATTCTTTTTTTTTTCCAGTTTTAATAGCCCGCCCTGTTTTCCGTCTGCACAATGACAATTACATCAGGTAGTTTGTTGTAAATACAAACAAACAGTTTAAAAGCGAAAAAAAAATATTCTGATATAATGGACTGGACAAAGTTTTCAACAAAAAGTCAAGAATAGCCAAGAGATTGAAATTGCAAATTTCTTAGCTTATGTGACGAATTTCCCTTTCAGATCTGAAATCCATTTCAGTTAAGAAATAAAATGTAAAATGGACTGTTTTTTCTGCCAAAAGCGAGTAACGGCTTTTTGGTTTTATTATTAATATAAAAGTACTAAATAAAGTAAAGTACGGGCCCACGAACAATTAAATTCTGAATTGAAGAAAAAGGACAGCCAATGAAACCTTTGGAACATTCATACCTGCATCTGTTTATTATTTTTTTTTTTTTTTTTTTTTTTGCAAATTTGCATAATTTTTTGGTTTTTGTTTTATTTTTGATGATGGTTTAGTATTAAGAGGGGAGGGGGGGGACCAAGTATAAGAAACCGTTTAACACTTTAAAGAGATGAAACTGTTTTTTTTTTTAATTATATAAAAATATTTCATTTATTATATATATAGATGATGCAGATTACTAGAGACAAGTAAAATCAAGGGATTTATTTAGATAATCTGTACAATTTGGAAATTGTTTCGATGGAATTTTGGAGAATAATAGACTATTTTCACTACTTAGCTGCTTTGTGGCGCAATTTGTGTAGTTATTATATTTTGTTTGTTTGTCAGCTTGTCTTGTCCACTTGAACGAATTGAATTGAAACAGACAGTAAATTTCATTTCTTTTACAACATGTGCGGCTCCAGCTTCTTAAAAATTCCACTCACACGACAAGTTTCCTATTTTAAGTCTCTTTTGCCAAGTGCCATGCAATATTGGTTTGCCATTTTGATATAAAAATTGTCTTGGCAAAAGTGTAGTATTAAACATGTATTCAGTACCTTACCAAGAATTAAATCGGTAATTCATTCGTAAAGATATATAGTATAGGTATATATATAACCTCCTTTTTCCATAGCATTCAATCAAGCATTTGCGTATACATACAATACAAATACAAATACAAATACCCAGAATCACCAGCTAAAAAAGAAAGAAAGAAAGAAAGAAAAAAATTATTAAATAATACAAAGATTAATTTTCCGCCATAAGTTATTATTATATGTTATTGTCCGGCTCTTTGTTTCCAACTACTTACCTGGTAATTGTATGCGTCTTGTAGGTTTAATGTCACAAGACCAGTAAAAAGATGTACTTACACTATCTATATTAAGAAGGAGAAATACATACACTATAAGTACAATACAGTTATTTCTTTTTTGAATTTCTCTTACCCCCATACAATACTTACTGTGCCTTGCAACATATACATAGATCAGCACCGGCCTTTCCCCTCTAAATCTTTGCTGCTTACTACTTCTACTATTAACAGGAAATTATTTTCATCTTTTTTTTATTTATAAATTACTTTTCTTGTATATAAAAAGATTCCAGTATCCCTTTGACCTGTACTTTTTTTCTTTAAAAAATTAACACCAATTAGTCTTCTACTTGAATTCCTGTGTTTTTTTCTTTTTGCTCTCTTTGTTTCTTTCGTTTATTTCATCTAGTCAAGCATTTTAAAAAGTTTCATATATAATCAACATGAAATTCTCACATTCGTTACAATTCAATGCTGTTCCTGAATGGAAAGACCATTACTTAGCTTATTCAAGTTTGAAGAAAACCATTTATGAATTACAAGATCATGTCCTTGAACAATCTCAATATGTTAACGGTAACTCATCCTCTACTGCAATTGGTTCAACTTCTGCCGATGAGGCTAAATCCAATTTAGCTGCAATTGATGGAACTTTCAAAACTAAAGATAAATTACTCAATAAATTATCCAAAAACATGAAGATGTTTAGCAAAAAGGAAGAAGTTAAAGCAGATACTTTAGAATTACAATCAATGAACAGTAGTAATAATACTGATTTTGAAGAAGATTTAGAATTAAAAGATGTTGATTTATTGAAAATTACTCCAAAATTGTTTTTTGAAACTAAACTAAATAAAGAATTGAAAAAAATTGACACTTTTTATGACGTTGAAGAAGAAGAAATCATTGGTGAAATTGAAAGATTATTAAAAGATTTAAAATACTATCAAGAAACACACCTTGATTTACAAAGGATTAAATCAAATGCTACAAGTAAAGCCATTGACTACCATACTCATACAGCTCACCCTGAAGTACCAGTTGAACTTTATGAAGATGACGATGAAGACGTTGAATCAACAGCCGCTTATTCAACTTTAATGGGTGATAGAGAATTCAACCTATCTTTTCAACACGAAGTTTCTTACAAAAAGAGAATCACTGAAAGTTTTGTAAACTTGTCACAATTGAAATCATTTATCGAACTGAACAAAATTGGATTCAGCAAAGTTTGTAAGAAATTCGATAAAGTTTTAGATGAACAAATTAGACAACCATACGTTGAAAGTTTAACCACCGGATCCCATATGTTTAGTGCTGCCACCATGAGAAGAGTTGACGAATTCTTGGATGAATTGATTGCCGTTTACGCCGGTATCACTGGTGAAACAATTGAACACTCAAGAAACCATTTAAGATCATACTTGAGAGAACACATTGTCTTTGAAAGAAGTACCGTTTGGAGAGATATGATTGGTATGGATCCAAACAATGCTAAAAGTTCTAAAGTGTTGAGTGGGGATGAATCCGAGTTGAAAAACTTGTATACATTAGATTGTTGGTCATTCAAAATGCCATTCACCATTAATTTGAAATTCACAAAGTTTGAAAACTTCTTACTACCAAAATGTTTAATCTCATGGAAATCATTTGAAATTTCATTGGCTATCTTGGTTGGTGGTTTATTGTTAGGTGTTAAGACTTTGAACGATAGAACTCAAAGTAACTGTATGGCTATTGTTTTCGTTTCTGCTATTTTATGGGCCACTGAAGCTATCCCATTGTTTGCCACTTCTATGTTGATTCCATTCATGTGTGTTACTTGTAACGTTTTGAAAGACTCTGATACTGGTGAAGTTATGGATGCCTCCTCTGCTGCTAGTTATATCTTCTCCACTATGTGGAACTCCACCATTATGTTGCTAATCGGTGGTTTCACATTAGCCGCTGCTTTATCCAAGTATAACATTGCTAAAATTTTCAGCTCTTATATCATGTATTTTGCAGGTACTTCTCCAAGAAAAATTTTGTTGGCTATTATGTCTGTTGCTTTATTCTTATCCATGTGGATTTCCAATGTTGCTGCTCCAGTTTTAGCCTATTCATTGATTTCACCAGTTTTAAAATCATTACCAACTGAATCTGGATTTGCTCGTGCTTTAGTTCTTGGTATTGCTTTAGTTTCAGATATAGGTGGTATGTCAACCCCAATTGCATCCCCTCAAAACATGATTGCCATTGAAGCTTTATCACCACAACCATCTTGGGGTAACTGGTTCTCCTTTTCAATTCCATTATCATTGATTGGTTTGGCTGTCATCTGGATCTTAATGGTGACAACTTTCAAGATTAACACCGTTAAGATTAAGCCAATGAAGCCAATCCGTGAACAATTCACCATGAAGCAATATTTCATTATGTTAGTCACTGTTGTCACTATCTTGTTATGGTGTACTGAAGCTCAATTAGAAAGTAGATTAGGTGCCTCTGGTATCATTTCATTGTTACCAATCATTCTCTTTTACGGTACTGGCTTATTAACCACCACTGATGTCAATAATTATCCATGGTCAATTGTCCTATTAGCCATGGGTGGTATTGCTTTAGGTAGAGCTGTCAGCTCATCCGGTTTGTTACATACCGTTGCAACTTCATTATCAGAAAGAATTGATACTTATCCACCAATCGCAATCTTGGCCATCTTTGGTGTCTTGTGTATGGTTTTCGCTACATTTGTCTCACACACTGTCTCTGCTTTAATTTTAGTCCCATTAGTGCAATCCGTTGGTGAACAACTAAACCACGAAAATTTGTTGGTTTGTGGTATCGCTTTGATTGCATCCATTGGAATGGGTTTACCAATGTCTGGGTTCCCTAATCAAATTGCCATTTCAATGACTGATGATTTAGGTAAGAGATATTTAAGTACTGGTTTGTTCATTTCAAGAGGTGTTCCAGCTTCTTTGATTATGTTTATTTTCATTATTACCGTTGGTTATGGTATTATGTCCAGTATTGGTTATTAGATTACTTTTTCTTAATTCTGTTTTTACCTTACGCACCCTTGTATTCGTTTGCCAAGTAGGTCCCTTTGTATAATTATTTGAACGCTTTTGTCTTTTCCTATCTTGCAATTCGTTTGTTTTGTTTTTTTTTTTGTTTTTTTGTTTACTTTCCTACTTACATTAATTTATTATTTCAATGTTATCTTTTTATTAATTTTATTCTCTGTATTTCTTTCATATCTTTAATTGAGGTATCAATCTAAAAAATGCGATTTGAATGTTTCAAATGTTAATTACTTCTATAGTATTTAGGTTTTTGAATCTGAGCACACTTTAAAAATATCAGAACTCGTAGTTTTATATAATTTTTAACGCAAAACTTTATTAAAAAGAAAGATATAATAAGACACATATATAAACGTATATCAGGAACCATTAGTTATTGGTTTTTCGGACAAAACACAAGGTCCCAATAATTAAGGGTGAGTTTCCCTAATAGTTAATAACCCCCTTTATACTCCTCAAGCCGCACACTTAGCCTTTTTTGTCAGGCACGAAAAAAGAAAAAAAAAACACAACAGAAAAAGAAAAATGTGGTGTTTCAACAGGGCATTTGATGCGATCTTTTTGATTTGGCAATTACCTGTTATTCAACTAGTTTTTTTTTTGTTTGTAAGGGGTTGTTTCGAGATTAGTTGATTTATTTGACTACTTTTTCTTTCTCTTTTTCATTCACAATAACCGAACCCGTGACAGATAAGCACTGGTACCGAAAAGTCAAGCACTAAACTAATATAAAGACAATAAATTGCAGATACGTGGAGATCAAAGGTTTAGATTCAACAACTGCACACGTTAACATCAAACACATTTCCCTCCAGAAAGAACAAATTAGATACCCGCTTTACTAAAAAAAAAAAAAAAAACACATCCTGGATAGAGTGTTTATAAAGCCAATCAACGCTAACACAAAAACATATACATAAATAGACACGATAAAAAATGGTTCATTTATACAAGTACAACCAAGATGTTCAAAATCAAGTGGACATGATATTTTTCGCTAAAAGAACTACAGATGACTCATCTGACTGTGTTACATGTTCATCAGTTCCATCGTGTCCAGCATGTGGAGGTGGTGAAGAATGTGCAATGACCACTCAAACGTGTGAACTATGTCCAAGTACATACTGTACAAACTTAACAACGACCTTAACAACAAGTTCAAATTCATCGAGCACTTCAGATTCATCGAGTAGTTCATCAAGTAGTTCAAATGATTCAACCAATATAGCTAGAATTGGTGGTATCGCAGGTGGTGTTGCAGCTTTTATTTTCATAGTATTAGCTATTGTCCTGTTTTTCGTTTATAAGAAATGGTACAAGAAGAAATATCCAAATGGATTCTTTTATTATTATGAGGATGAAGATGAAGATGATAAAGAAGCCTTCGTTTCCGATGAACACGAAGGAGGAATAAAGAGGGAAAGAAGAATGTCACAAAGTACGTTGGGTACTGTTGCCAATTCTGTTTTAACAAAAGCTTCCAATGTTATTAATGTTACTTATATTCCAGGTGTTACAATTAGAAACAACAATCCTAGATTAATATCCAGTCGGCAGGCCGTTGGACATTCAAATGCTTCAATATCTAGAAATAGTAACAAAGCTATCAGTATTTATTCAAAGGAGACTTATTTCAGTGACTTAGAAGATGCTAGTATTCATGGTGGTAACCTTGCAACTAGAGGTGGAGCACCAGTGTTGATCAATATCGATGAAGATTCTTACGACTTTGATGAGGAACCACCAATTGATGATCCATCTGATAACAATAATAATACGAACAATAGCTTTAAAATGACAGTTAATAAATCTGGTTACATTGGTGGATTGCAATATGATCTAATTGAAGAAGAAGAGGAAGATGATGATGATGATGATGACGCAACCAATTATTACAGCTCCTCTGAGAAAAGAAAAGCTGCCAAAAGTACAACCCCAACATCGTCCAATTCTTTCAATGCACTATTTTCAAGATCAACAACAACTTTGAACAAACGATTAGGACATGATTCTAATGAAGGTCCAAATTCAAGTGATAGTGATGATTCTGATATGGCTGATTCCGATGAAGAAAATATTGAGTTTTTAACTACTCAGCATCAACAAGGTAAATTAGACCTGAGTAGCAGAAGATCTTCAGTGCCATTCAATATCAACGAGCATGATAGTGGCAATAATAACTCTAATTCAAATACAAACCGCAGAATTCATCGTCAGCCATCTTCACAACAAATCAATCAACAACCGTTAGCAGTGGGACACCATCAAAATGATATCCCACTGGAACTGTTTGGTGATAACAGTGACAGTGAATTGAGTGATGATAATGATGATGATCATGACAACGATAAAGGAGACACTGGTAATTTCCTGTTACAAGTTGATCTGGATTTACACCAACAGCAACGTCATCCTCCTCCTCCTCCTACCACCACCACAACTCGTTATGATCCTACTGTATTATCTGTTCCTTCAACTGACAATGATAACATGGGCACTGTTACGTCATCTGGTACTGCTGATAGATCAGAAGCTGCTAATTTCAGATTGAGCGTTGGTAGTCAATTAGATAGTCCATTTGACAGCCCGTTCGATTAGAGAAAAAATAAACCATAAATTATGATTTTTCATATATATGGGGACTTATGGGGACTTTCTTTTTTTTTTTTTTTTGGAGTTTTTATGTGTATTTTATTTACGGTCAATTATTTAATACTGTGGTATAACTGAATATACTTCTTCTAACTAAACTAAATGTATAAGATATATATTCATAAAAGCTCCCTTCTTCTCAAGAAAAAGGTGTAACATTTGAGTAACTATTAGGGACACTACTTTTGGTTGCGAGCACTGGGTGAGACTCTCCTTAAAAACAACCGATTGATTACTCATTAACACACTCGTTTCGGTATTGCTCCATGTTTGAAAAAGATAAAACAATTGACATGGTTTAATGACCTATAGACCATTAAATAAAAAGTGGATTATGGTATGTTTGCTGGTGTAGGTATGAACATGAACAATTGGAATGGATATAAAAAACCCCACAGATTCAATCAAAAGGGGGCAACTTGAGCATCACACACGATACACCAGCCACATACAATGTGACAACCACACCTCGCACTCCCCGGCACCAACGTCGGCCTTCGGAATCCTCCCGCTGCTGTCATCTCCACCCACCGTGGCTCGTACACCGCCACACATCCGGTGAGAAATCGAATGTTGACGGGAGAACAAAATAAAAACAAGTTGAAAAAAAAACATTGAACAGGAAAAATAAACAAACAAACAAAAAACTTCGAAAGAAAAACAAAGCTAATATAGACCTCTTTGGTTAAAAAAAAATCATTCTGAATAAACAAAACTGTAATCCCTGTTACATACCAACAAGTTCTATATTTCTGTTTTATATACCAATAGTTGCCGAATCATTAAGCAAGCAATATTAACAGAAAAAGTTCCATAAAAAAAAAGAACGTTATACCAATTTCTGGAGTATTAAATTGGCCTCACATCTCAAAATTTATTTGTCATAATTAACTAATTGGCTTGCCCTATATTCCTCTGCATATTACCTATCATAATTAACGACGAAAAAAAGAATCTTCATATCAATTAAGAGTTATTTTTTTTTGGCAATAGGAACAGTTTAAAAAAAAAACACATACAAACAACCAAAAATTGAACATTCATAAAAACACACAAATATGTCAACTGACAAAAAGAGATACTTAGACGAAGTTTCAAATGATGTATGTATACCGATACTCTTTTTTTATTTTTTTTTTTTTTTTGAAAGTAAACAAACGACACTAACATCAATTTACTATTTTATTTTATAGCTTCCATACAACGACGTTGACGAACTTATCAACCAAGTTATTAAACATTTAGCAATCCCTCCAGATAATATCCCAACAACAGTCTCAAAAAGGTACAATAATGATAGAAATTTAAACAACGAAGTTCAAGCTTATGCTAAAATTTCAGGTAGAGATTGGACATTTTATGTTAAAACTTTAAACGTTTTGATTGGTAGAAATACAGATTCTCATAATCCTGAAAAAATTGAAGATGGTGTTGATATTGATTTAGGTCCATCAAAAGTTGTTTCTAGAAAACATGCTTCAATTGCTTATAACTTGGAATCAAGAAAATGGGAACTTGTTATACTTGGTAGAAATGGTTTAAAAATTGATGGCTCAAGAGTTAATTCAACATCCGATGGTAATGGACCAGTTGTTTTAAGTTCTGGTAACATCATTGACATTGGTGGTACCCAAATGATGTTTATTTTACCTGATGCACCACCAGTTGTTTCAAATATTTTCTTACAAAATTTGAAAAATAAAAGACCGAAATCAGAATTGTTGGATGGTCATACTAGCAACCAAAACAATTTTTCAACTGATATTTATACAAACAACAATGTCAAAGCTTTCCAAATGTACAATAAAAATTCATCAAATTCAAATTTGGATTCATCACCAAATTCAATGTCTAAACATTTTGGGCCAGAGCAAGATTTCTCAAAAGATGAATCTAAAGATTTAAAACCTCCATATTCTTATGCCACAATGATCACTCAAGCAATTCTATCAAATACCCAAGGTATACTATCATTATCAGAAATTTATGATTGGATAGGAAGCCATTATGCTTTTTATAGACATAGTAAACAAGGTTGGCAAAATTCTATTAGACACAATTTATCATTAAACAAAGCTTTTGAGAAAGTTCCTAGAAAACCAAATGAACCTGGTAAAGGTATGAAATGGCAAATTAGTGAGTCTTATAGAAAAGAATTTTTGAAGAAATGGGATGAAGGTACTCTAAATAAAATTAAAAGAGGTAGTTCTGTTTCAAGACAATTACAGCTGCATTTAATTAAGAATAAGGGATTACCGGATTCTGGAAGAACTGCTTTACAAGCAACGCAAACAGGTTTGTCAATTGGAGAACAACAAAAGCCACTAGCAATACAACAACAATCCCCACAACATCACCAACAGCAGCAGCAACAAACGAATGGATTCCAATCAAAAATGTACATGCCACCTCAACAACAACAACAAATACCACCATTGCAACAATCTCCAAATAAAGTGATACATGGTAATTCACATGAAGCTTTAAATTATATAACAGCGGCTGCAAGTGTATCAATCAGTGGTACAACTCCAAATAGTGCTATTAAATCTGAGCTATCATCTCCAATCAAATCAATGAACAATTTACCTGAATATCGTACGAATTATCAAAACCCAATAGCAACATCAACGAGTCAACCAAACGATTCATCATCACAAGAAAGAACAACCGTTAAAGGATCACCTAAAAAGTATCAAATCACTAATAATAATAATAATAATAACAACAATAATGCTAATAATCAATTGGAGAACTTTAATACGCCTGAAAGAGGTACCAATAAATTACAATTGGATCCACCTTCATCATCATCACAATCACACCCATCGATTAATTCGTCACCTGCACTTTGGAACTACGTTCAATTCTCAACACCATTGGGTGGAACATCAAGTAGACAAACAAATCCAATAACAAGCAACAACAATACTGGTATCGGGAACGGGAATGGGAACGGGAACGGGAATGGGAATGGATTACATGATGATAATAAATCTCCTAGTAAAATGAAATTAGAATTGGAAAGTCCATTGAGAAATAGAAAAAAGCAAACTCCCCCTTCGGATCATAATGGTGGTGCTAATCAAGTTGGTGATTTGAAAAATATTGATCTTGCAAAAAGTTTTAGAAGCTAAATGTGATTTTCACCATAATAATCATAATAATAAAAAAAAATGTTTCTAAAAAAAAAGACACACATATTGATTCCCTTCATCCACCATAAATTGATAATTTTTTTTTTTCACCTCATTGCTGTTTTCTATTTTGTGGTACATTGTATATTGTTTGATTAATCTTCTATCATTAGTTTTGTGATATTTTTTTTTGCTTCCTTTCCTGTGTGTTTTCATTTTTCTTTTCTTAATGTTCATGTTGCCTTTGGTTTTGTCGATTTATGCTTTTTGTTTTTTTTTTCTTGTATTTTGCCTCTATCTCTGTCCTGTTTGTGTCTCTATTTATTATTGTTTTTTTTTTTTTTGATGTTTTATTACATATATATGGTCTATTGTTTAATACGTTTGTTATTCATACAACTAGTTATATCAGCCTTTCGTTACACTTTCCACCCCAACCCCCAACTCCTCGTTTTTTTTCTTTAATTACTATCATGACTACTATTTATTAATATTATTAGTCGTTATTACTAGTATTCACATATTGTTTTGTCATTTTTTTTTCAGCTTTCTATCTAATTTAACCTTTTTATCCCAGTTTTTCTTTTTTTTTTAAAAGGAGGAACAAAAACGTGCGGCGATGCGTTGTTGCTTTTTTTCCTTTAGTTTTTATAATTTCTATCTCCACATTCACTGTTTAAATTTCATTTATTTGTACTTCTTTAATTTTCAGCAAATCTTTTCAAATTCTTGCTTTCTACCACTTAAACTAGGCATAGTTTAAGTGTTTTCGAACAACTTCAACTTATAATAAATGTTCAAAAAGAAGGAAATAAAAACACACTTACCTTTCTTGTAAGTAGTATCTGTCCACTCCCATACTATAATGATAAGACTGATGATACCGACTTAGCATTCTAGTTTTCTTTCTTTTCGTCATAGAACAAAGGTATTCAAAATCATCATTATATTATATATATATGCACAAGAAGGAAATAAAAAAAAAGTCAGAAAGATGAAGATTTATGTACAAGCAGCCAATCAAACCAATCAACTAACTCTCCAGTAACAAGTAACAAACAAGCATAAGCAAAACTTATTAGATTTCCCCCATAATAAAAAAAACACGTACAGGATTTTCTTTTTTTTTTTCTTTTGGTATATATATATATACATTTTTTTTTCATCATTTCATATTTGACTTCGTAAGTAAAAAAAAACAAAAACCAAAAACATTAACAGATAGATAAAACCAAAGAGAAAGAAAAAACAAAAGAAACAGAACGTGAAACAGATACAGTCTTGATTAGAAGCAGAAAAAAAGAAAAAGGAAAAGAAAAAAAAAACAAATGGGATAGACATAAGTAAATCATAAAACATTCAATTCATTGGCAAATATATCATCACTAATACCACCAGCACCGTATAATTTGAAATCTGTATTGATGTAGTTCATTGAATTACTAGTACTGGTACCGGTAATTCCGGCAACAACAAATCCGTTATTATTATTAACAACATTAGCATTACTGTTATTATTAGCATTAGTTGAATTGTTGTTTCTGTTGGAACTAAGACCTCCAATATTTATCGAGCTTGTCAGCAACGTTGAAGCATTAATTATTGGTTGTGGTGTACCAACTTCAATTCCTTGCGATGATAAATAATAACTAGTATCGTTAAAAGACTTATCGAAACTGTTTGTGAAATCAAGTAGATTTGTAGAAAACAGCGACGTTGCAGGTGATGATAATAAAAATGGCTGCTGTTGCTGTTGTTGAACAGTGTTGGCCATTGATATTGAACTAGATGAAGATAAGGATGAAGATGCGGCTGTTCTTGATGGTGATGAAAATTCATAAAGATCGTTATATGACACTGACGATAAAGAAACTGAATTTGTTAAACTACATTGATCAATTAAACAATCTTGATCGTTATCATAATTGTTTAATGAAGTTGGTGATTGTAATTTTGAATCGTTATCATCATCGTCATCTAAATCCTCTTCTAAATCATCTAGACTTTCATTATCAAATTCATTATCAAATTCATTATCAAATTCATTATCAAATTCATTATCAAATTCATTTTCAGAGAGTTGTTGAGGAGAAATTTCCAAATCTTGGAAATCAACAGGTAGATTGAAAGACAGTAACAAATCTGTGGGAATAAACTCTAAACCATCTTTTGTGTTGTTAGTTTTAAATGTATTTGTAATTGTTAATTTTGAATCATCATCATCATCATTAGTAGTATTAGCGTTACTATTGTTATTGTTGTAGTTGATATTCTTAGGATTATCCAACATTTCATAGAAATTAATTTCGCCAGCAAAATTAATTAAGTCACCGCTTGATGTTAACAGTTTAATCTTTTCAGAAACAACTCTAAGTAAATCAGTAGTTTCATTTTCATCATCGGATAAAATCTTGAATTTTTTGAAAACTAATTCAATTGATGATAAGGTGGCTTTATTAACAAATAACACTGAATTGACAATAATTTTCAAATCTTTAATTATTGAACAAAACTTTTTTGAAAGATTCTTTGAAGATAATGATTTCAATTCGATCAAATAATTTGACAAGTCCAATATCTCTTTAAAGAACAAACAATTTATTGAATTTAAGTTCATTGAATTCAACTTTAAATTACAGTAAATTAGAATAATCAACAAACTTGATCTATTAACAATCTTCAAATTCAAACGATTGAAATTTGCTTTTGATAAATTTGAATGTAATTTTCTAAAATCATATAATTTGTTCAAACAATCTTTGAAAGATTCAATTTTTGTGGCAATGTTATTGGATAGTAGCAAATCATTTTGTTTGTAATTTAATTTGTTGTTTATTGTTTTTTCAATAATTAACAATAACTCATTTGTTGATGAAGGTGATAGAATTGGTTTTCTATTGTTAACTAAACATCTCAAATAATAGTTTAGATTGATATTATTGAAAATATATTTCAATTCAGGATTTTTGGAAGTTGAATAATTTGTAAACAAGTCAAGCTCCAATGAATTAATAAAATCTTCTTCAGTGTCTTCAAATGATGAATTTATCATTAGACATAAACTTTGTAATTTGAATAAACCATTCGAATAAAGTGAGATTTTTCTCAATTTTTTAAAAGAATTCAATAAACTTGATTTCAATTTATTAGGTTGAATGCTCAATTTGATAATTTCATTCAAAACCAATGAAGAATTTGAATCTAACAAATCTATCAAGATTGAGTTCAAAAGCATTAAAAATTCAATTGAATGTAAATAGTTTAATTCTTCATTTAAATTGTTATTCAAACTATTCAATATATCATCTTTATTAAGACGGAATTCAGAGATATTGATATTTATATCCAAGTTGAAATATTTAGTAACTAACAACTTGATCAATTTTTTATTTTTTAGTTCATTATTTAAAAGTTTTGGTAATTGAAAGAATTTTGATTTATTTATTGAAAATTTCAATAAATTTCCCGCTATTATTATTGGATTTGTAATATATTGATAAGCATTTTCCTCAATGTCACCATTATTGTCACCAATATCTTCTTCTTCTTCTTCTTCACCAATTTTATTATCCTTTTGTAATTGATCATCAACATTTTCCTTTTTAATAACGTTAACAATCTGTTGCGACGGTATTTGACTATCTGGTCTTAACAATTTTTTCGTCTTGACATTCTTAGTAGTGTTGTTATCATCCTCTATTGACCGTTGCAACACTTTTTCATCTTGAGTTAAAGCTATTTTAACAGACCTGAAAGTTTCAGGATATTCACATTTTAAACCTTTCTTTGTACAAGATTTGCAAATCAAATCTCGATCACATTTGATCTTTCTTCTTCTACATTCCAAACAGGAAACTGGCAATACATTTTTTTTCAACTTCTTGGATGGATGAGGGATAGGTGACTGATTACTTCTTTTTGATCGCATTTTTCTTTTCTTTCTTTTAATAAGTTAAAATGAAGAATGGTATATATATATATATATATTATATATATACACACATATACATGGATTGTGAAAATTAAAGGGGATTCAAGATAGATTAGAAGAGAGCAAAAAATTGACATACCAATTAGAAGGAAATAAAAAGGATTATATAAACAAGTGTAGTTTTAGGACATTAGTAATGAATCGTATGCGGCGGGCTTTAAACCCTTTAAACTCCAACGCCCGTTTACAGCCGAACCATCTCCGCTAAAAAGCGAGATTTATAGCATAAACACGACCCATTTATGCGTCATCGTTATCCGTTCTTTTATTGTTTGAAGCTTCTTTTTTGGTTCTGTCATGTTCCATAAGATTCCATTCAAAAAAAGAAAACCACAAATAAAGGAAATTTCAGTGCCATCTATTGATAATTTCTTTAAGAAACGTGTTTTTTTCTCCATTGTTAAAAACTTACATAAACTATACAATAGATTAAAAAAAGAACATTAAGAGAGATAACAAATAAAATCTAATTTAACCTCGGTGAAATAGATGTTGATGTGGATTTTCGGGGTTTTTACGTCATCAAGCGGGCTTAGCTCTATAGTTGTTGTAGCTGTTGTTGTTGTTGGTTTTCCTCCGCAATTGGCGTTTCGCTATTTTTATCACCGATACAGTAAGAACATTTAAACTTGTAGTCATTATTATTATCTAATTTTTCTTTAATATCTGTATTTTGACAATCATAATGTTGCCACTTGTCACAATTTTCACAATTAATCATTTTGGATCCATCATCAAAATTATTGTCATTTTTAACACCACATAAACAATCAAATTTCCAATGATCTTCCTCTTGTTGTTGTTTCTCATCAATAATAATCCCAACCGATTCAACTTTTTGTTTTCCAAATGACTCATTATTGTGAGGAGAAGAAGTATTTCTATTTTTCACTCTTTCCGATCTAGATTGATTTTCATCAATTCCTTTCAGTTTCAATCTTTTATTCATTCTAAATTCACTTGAATTTTCAAACTCTTTTATTTTCTCCAATTCTAATTCTCTTTTCCTGTTTTCCAATTCTTTTTCTTGTAATCTACATGATTTTTTTCTATTTTTAATCAAAAATTCTAGTTGAATCTTCTTCTTTCTCAACAAAACTTCGTTTCTCTTTTTCAAATCATATTTTAAAACAACTTCATAGTAATTTTTCAGATTATTGAATAACAATTTATTTGATTTTTTGAAATCTTTTAATATCGAATCAAATTGATAGATACCAACTGCAAGACATTTCCATTCGATTAAAGTTGGTTCATAACTACTTAAGTCAATAGTCAAATCAATTTTCTTGAAATTTTTTCTCAATTTTGGTATTTCAATCTTGTTGAACTTGAATTTTTTATAGTATAACCTTGAATCTTGTAGTAGGAAAAATTCTTCTTTGATAAAATTCTTATAATCGTTGACTTCGTAAATTGGTTTAACTTTTAATAGATCAATTGATTTATCAAATTTATCAACTAATTTTCTTACTAATTCACCGTTTGATTTATTGTTAACTAATTTCAATAATTTGTAGATAATATCTATTTTGGCATCTAATTCTAAACTGTTATATTCAACAATCACTTGATAATCATTTGGATAATTTCTTGATAATATATTGTTTATATTTTCATTGAATTCAGAATCTAAATCGATTAAATCAATTTTAAAATTTGTTAAAGTTTGAATTAATTTGATTTTGAAATTGTTTATGAAATTAGGTAATGATATACCTAACAATTCCTCTTCAAAATTGATGATATCAAAAGAGTCATTCAATTTGATTGAATGTTTCATTAAATATAGCCATTGAACTATATAGCAATATTTGAAATTTGATCTAAGCTGATTTAATTTGTTTTCATATATTGATTCTTCAACCAGTAAATAATGTGGTGTTTGTCGTAATGATTGCTTTGAAGCTTGATCAATTAGATTTGAAAGGTTTTCAGCTGGGTGGGGTGTATCAGTTGTAGTTGTCATGCTTTTCTTTCTATGTTTGCTTCTTTTTCTTCTTCTTCCAAGGATGATTGATACCTTAACATTAACCTTTAACTTTGAAATCTTATTGGTTAGTGCATATAGGCATTTATGTACCTATACTATAATAGATAGAAATGTGGTGAGTGGGATCAAAGCAGTTAAACCAAACAAAGCTTCAACTCAGCAAACTAAACGTTGACGCGTTGTTAGGACAACAAATCAACATCTCTCAAGCTTTTTAGCATCACATGACGAAATATCACGTGCTACAGCTATTTTTGAAACAAAGAAAAAAAAAGAGTGTTCCAGAATTTTCGTTTCAAAACACCACAAAACTGTTTATTCTTTTTTGACTTAGCCTAACTGTCTAACTTAATAAAATCCATGACATATAATCATGTTTATAAGCTATTACAAATACATACATATGGCAAGTATTGTAATGTAACGTAAGCCTCATTTATGTATACACTATTATATACCATACCTATATAGTATTTACGTCACACTACCGAAAAGAGGCAGAGCGTATGACAAATCAGTAATTTCTATAAACCTTTTAACCTTTTTGATTTGCTGTCTTTGTTTCGTTTATCCTCCTATTTCCTATCTCCTCTTCCTTTTCTTTCCCTTTCTTTTCTTTCTTTTCTTTCCTATTAACTTACCTTATACACTAATATAAAACTCATATATCCACTTTTAATAAAACACAATACTTTAAAACCATTTACTAATTTATACACATTCTTATCCTTTCCGTTATCATATCTTATTGAGCTCACACCTTTACTATTATATTATAACTACTCCATATTTTTTTGCTTACTTTATCACATTTACCCTTTTATTTTCAAATTCTTATTCAAGTTTACAAGGATCTTTGAAATAGATAGTTACATATATATAGATATATATATATATATATATATAACAACACAAAACAGTCATTTCATTGAAACACACTACAACACAAACGTTTTTAAACAACAACAAAAAAAAAAAGAATTAATAAAATGATTTCTACTTTAAAACGTACTTTAACGGATATCATGGAAGATGAATTATACTCATTACCCTATCAATCAACAAATAATAACAGCTCTACAAATGATGATTTATCAAACTACATTCATATGAACGGTTCTCAAGACTCTATCATACGAATCCAAGAAGATGAGCCTTTAGATCAAGAGTCGTTCCCACATTATCACCACCAACAAGCCCAACAAACCCACCAAGCTCAACAACAACCTTCAGCCTATCTGGATAATATCTACAACTCGTATGCAAACCCAAGCTTATTCACAAACTCCATGTTTCCTGATGATTTATACGATGATCAACGACAAAATTACATATCACAACATGAAAACCAACATCAACATCAACATCAACAGCATCAACAACAACTCCATGAAACGGAAATTGTGAACCCAAAGGATACTGCAACGATAAAAGAAGAAACTAATAGTTCAAACAATAATGATGTTTTATTAGTTCCTCAAGACAACTACATAATCTACGATCATTCCCAATTGGACCATGCTCAGTTTTTACCTGAATTATTACAGTGGGAAATCAGCAACAAATCTCTCCCTCAATCAAATGAACTAAATATTTTCAAAACCAACGATGTTTATTTGGATGAAGAATTTAGTGATGATGATCAAGACGATGAAGATGAAGATGATGATATGGAATTCCAAAATAAATTGGATGATATGGAGATGGACTTGGATGATTTAAGCAGTGAAAGCAGTATTGAAGATGAAGATGAAGACGATTATTTCATGACTAATACTTGCAATGAAAACCATGATATCAACAACAACAGCAACAACACCACTAGCACTCAATATCCAATCGATAACTCCATATACTCATTAACTACCCCTCAAACGATAAATCCAAGATTAGTTCAAAATAATTACATTAACAGTTCCACAGCTAGTGTTTTTGATGATGAAGATGATGATAAAGATGAAGATGAAGACGATGATGACAACTTTTCTGATGCTAGTGACGATTTGTATACCCCTACGTTTGAAGAACGAAGAGAAAGTGTCATTTCAGAAAGAAAACCAATCATTTTCTCAACATCAAATACCAACTCCATTACATCCAATCAAAAGAATAAGAAATCTTCTACACCAGTTTTACGTAAGTTGAAAACAACTCCAAGCAATGATAACCAAAACGCTGAGGATGAAGAACATATTTGTTTAATCTCAAACCCTAAGACTGGCAAACCATGCAACAAGAGATTTTCAAGACCTTATGATTTAATTAGACATCAAAATACAATTCATGCATCAAAAAGATCTTACTATAGATGTATGTTCTGTGAAGATGATCTAAGAAGAAGAAATCAATTAAATTCAGTCAATTCAATTGTTATCAAGTTAAATTATAGATCAAGTTCATTTTCAATTGAAAATTCCAATACCAACTTGGCTAATTCTCACAATTCTAAAAAAATTCCAAAGAAGAATGCCGCTGATGATGATTACGATCAAAATAACAATACCAATAACAACGACGGAACTAAATATCTAAGTAGTAAAACTTTCAGTCGTTGCGATGCATTAACAAGACATTTAAGATTTAGACATGGTTTAAACAATTTACAAGTTAATGAAGCTATGGATTTTGCTAAAAAGCATGTTGAATATTATGAAAATTAATTCAATTCATTCTATTATATATACATATATATATTTATAATCATTATTATTATACGTTTCTTTCATTTAGTTTTTTTTAACTCTCTTTTTATTTATTATATATATAGCATCTCAAAGAATATAAATTGATATCTTTTTTTTTTTTTCCCAATATTCACTAAACTTTCGAGTTGAATTGAGTTAATTTAATCTGAAACATTTTTTAAACCCGGAAACCGGAAACCAAAATAATCACAAATTAGTCACGTGAGAAATTGTTACCCGTCGCTCGCTATCTTTTCAAAACAAGTGGCTGAGTATTTGCTAGTGGCGTATTATAAGAATAAATTTATATTTAATCCTTTAATCTATTCTATAAAGGACTCAATCAAACCACGATAAAACATATAATCATATATAGATTAGATCATACCTATTGAACAGATAATACAATTTGATTTAATTTTTGTTAGTTCTTTTTCCAAGGTGTAAAAAAATGTCATTAATATTAGAACAAGAACGAAGTTTATTGGAAGAATTGGAAACTATTGAAAATGAAATAACTAAAAGGATTCAACGAAATCAATCGATTTATAAGTCAACTACAAAAAAGACTCCAACAAAAACGGTAACAGCAACAACAACAACTACAATGGAACTAACTAACAGTAACAATAGTGTTGGCCAGACATTAATTCAACAGCATGAAATCAAACTTTTTTTAAAAAAATATCAAGAATTGTCAAAGAGTTTGAAAATGTTGATGACTGTGGCTAACACCAATGATGAATTATCTGAATTGGAGAAACAAATTAGTAAGAATGGTGATAATGTATTTAAAGAATTGTATGATAAGACTGTTAATAGTGTTCAAGCTAGTCAAGCAATCAGTGATATTGAAAGTAATCCATATGGAATGTTTTCTTGTGATGCAACTACCAAAGATGATAACGATGACGATGATGAAGGTAGTAGTGTTGTTGGAAAGAGAAAAAGTGGTAATAAAAGAAAAAAGAGAAGAATATTGAGTATGTTTGCTAGTGGATTACACATCAAGGATATTTTCAACACGAGTGAATCGTATGGGAAGTTTTTAAACTTGAATGAGCTTTATAAGAAATGGTTGAGTTTACCAAGAGTAATAACAACCAGTAATAATGAGGAAAAAATTAACATGTTGACAACCGTTGGTGAAGTTCCTACTTATTTATCATATTTGAATCTATTAAATCAAGGCATGGATAGTTGTCATCAAGATATCATTAGATACACAAAAGTTGAAAATACAAGTTATTTGAATTACCTAATTGAATTGTTTGAATATCTATCAGGTTTCTATATCAAGATCCAACCATTGCTTCAACCTGAAATCAAAATTGATTCAATGGTTAATGAGTTTGATATCATGAACAATTATTCAACCATTAAATTGAAACAAACAGTAAATGAAGAAGAACCGGCCATTGAATTTATTTTTTGCAAAGTTTGTAATCATAAATTTACAAACAAATCCAGTTTTGAAAATCATACAACTGGTAAAAAACACAAGAAAAAATTATCAGCAAATGCTACAAATACATCAAAATTGTTCAACGTTATCAAATACGAACATTTAATTTCATTACTTTTGTCAAATTTGCTACCAAAACAATTAATCAACACAATAAATGAAACTCAAAGGTTCAATTTATTGACGAATAGAGAACGACAAATTGAATTAAAAGAACAGAAAACGTTGTTGGATGATGAATTAGCGTACATGGATGAACAACCATCATCAACATCCACAAATAACGAACTCACTCTCAATAATAAAAGTAATGGTTCCAATAACAACAATCCATTGAATTTACCACTTGGACCCGACAACAAACCTATCCCATATTGGTTATGGAAATTAAAAGGTTTAGACAATGAATTCAATTGTGAAATTTGTGGTAATTTCAAATATAAAGGTAAAATCAATTATTTGAAGCATTTTAAAGATTCGAAAGGGAAACATTATAAAGGTTTGATGATGCTCGGTGTTTTAAGTAATGGTCAAGACGTTGAGGTTTATAATGGGTTGGGTAAAATCAACGATGTTTTGAAATTGTCTGAGGTTTCTAAACGTGGTGCTGGTAATAATGCTGGTGTTGTTACTGGTACTGCTGTTGAAGTTGAAGATGAAGAAGGAAATGTTATGACCGAGGAAGTTTACGAACAATTGAAAAAACAAGGATTATTGTAAATGCCAAACTATACTTTTGTACATAAGTAATAAGAAATATAACTACGTTAGAAAATTACTTTTTTTTTTGCTAATAATTTTAATAAAAAAACTGAAATTCAAAAGATAAAGAGAAAAAAACAAAAAGTTATGTAAAAAAGGTATAAATAATAAAAGTTCAAAAAATAATGGTAAAAAACAATGGTTAGGAAGGAAAAAAAAACAACTCCAATTTGATAATAGTGAGATCAAAAGAAAAAAAAAAACATTTGAAAGCATGTTTTGTTGAGATAAGAATATCATAACGAAAAATAATAATAATAAAACCCCAAAAATAGTAATAAATAAGAAAAAAAGGAAAAAGATATATTAAAAGGAGGCCCAAAAAAAAGGAGGCGTGGTGGTCATTATGATAAAGGAATTGAAACTTATTGACAATTGTATTTTTCTTTCGTTGTTTTTCTTTTTTTGTAATCTTTGAGAATGCTAAAACAGCAATTAAATAATAACAAACTATCTATTTCTTCTTTGATGATGAGGATCCAGATGGTTTTAAAAGTTCAAAAGAACACATTAGTTTCTTATTGACATTCATAACAGCACCCCAGTTATCAAATTCTCCACAATAATTAGGAGCAGAGAAAATCGTAACTAACTTTCTTTTAGCATAAAATTCATAACCTTCTTCAACAACCATATGGCCTCTAACAACCAAATCAAATTGGAAAAAGTCACAGAATTTGTTGACAATTTTCTTGTTGAAACAATAGGAGACACCACGATCGTTTTCTGTCCAGTCGTTACCGTACAGTGCAGTAGAAGATGACGTTGAAGAGGATGAAGATGAGGAGGAGGATGAAGAATTGAAAGTTGAAGAATTAGAAACAGGGTCAGACCAAAGTAAATCAGCAAGTAAACCACTCTCAGGAATATCAGTTGGTCTTTGAATTCTCTTGATTTGGTTCAAATCTGTCAATTGTGGTGATAATCCACCATGAACACAAAAGATTCTGTCAGCGATAGTGGCAGCTACAGGTAAAGTGTTGAAAACATCAACAATCATTTTCCAAACTTTCAAATTTGCTCTTCTTTTACATTCATCATAAAAACCGTACAGTTTGGTAATGCTGGCACTTTCATGGTTACCTCTTATCATGAAGAAATTCTCAGGATATTTAATCTTTAAACACAACATTAAAATAATTGTTTCTAAAGATTGTTTACCTCTATCAACGTAATCACCTAAAAATAGATAATTTGCATTAGGAGGGAATCCACAAAGTTTGAAAATTCTCAGTAAATCAGTAAATTGTCCATGAATATCACCAACGATTTTAACTGGACCAGCTAGTTCTAATAAGGTTGGCTGGTTTAAAAAAATATTTCTTGATTTTGCAGCAATGTATTTGATTTCCGGAACTGAAATAATGAATTTTTTAGAAGTTTTCTTACTTAATCCGTTTTCAACCAACTTACCAATAATTGAATCAATATCAACTTTTTCGTTCAGAAGTTTTTTCTTTGATGAAGTTGAACTTGAAACAGTGTTGGTCAACTTAGCAATTTCATCAATCTCTTGATGGAAAACAACAGTTTCAACAGTGTTTGTAACCGAATTGATAGTGCTAGAAGTTTCAACAGATTCTGAGTATTTAGTAGCTTTCAGTTCAGGTGTTGATTCTAAAGAGTGCTCTTCAATTGGATACAAAGCACTGTTTTCTTTTGAAACTGGAGGGGTGGTTGTTGATGAAACCGATGAAACAGAATTACTGGTGAAACAAGAATCTGAACTACTTTCCATCGAGGAACAAACATCAAATGTGGTGCTGTCCTTTAATGGTGATTTGGCAATATTAAGTGCCTTTGCCATCGATGCGGCAATTTCTAAATCATAGTTGATAAGTTCGGGTTTCCTTTTCAGATAGTCTTTGGTTTGTTGTCTTGTTGGTTCTAATACTTCATTGGTTCTAAATTCATCTTGTTTAAATTTGTTATTATAATTGTAATTATTGTTGCTAGAATTAGCATTCTTAGATTTTGTTAATAAGTTTGAAGCCTTATCATTTGCGATAAAGTCATTATTGTTTGGCAACTGTCCTTGCAACGGTTCATGTTGTAGTTGCTGTTGTTGGTGAGTATTAAAGTCTGATCGCGCCGTATGCGACGGGTCAGGGTCATCTAATGAAGTTGTTGTTGTTGTGCTGCTTGTTACAGTTGAAGTGGAGCAGCCATCTTTACTGGGTGAGTTTCCCATATTCAAAGAATATATAAAGAAGAAGAAAAAAAAAAAAAAAACTGGGTATTAAAAAGTTTGAGAGAAGATTGTTTTCAAAGACGGGTTTGAACGTAAAAAGAAAGATTGTTGTTGAGAATAAGAATGTATTTTATAGTTAGTTCTTGTATCCAATAGGTACCTTTGTTGAACAGGATAGAAATGAACCAACAAACTCCATGACCGGCAAAGCCAATATTCCTGTGGTTGCAAATTGCACAAATGCGAATTTTCTCATAAACGAAGAAGAAAACAAAATGTCGTGTTTGTGCTAATATAGATTATTAAACATGACAGTCGAATTGTCGCAGAGACATTATCTATTAAGTAAGTTTTCCTCCTATTAAAGCTATACATAAAACTACACACCTTCCGGTGGAGGTTTCCGTGCCAGCACCCTTGTTTCATGCACCGGATTAAACTCAAGAGATAGTGTATTCGACACACTACTGGCTGGTTCTGAATTGAGCTTGTGAATGTGTTGTTGTTGGTTAGAGAATGGAACGCTCTGTCCAGAACTGGCATTGGCCCCGGATCCAACAGCTGGCAGTGAACCCATTGTCATTGGTAAATCCTTCGATCTCTTCCTATGTCTTCTCATTAACACTTCCATCATTTTATTGAAGTCTATAAGCTCCCAAAATAGATATTTCCTAACTTGTGATTTAAACTTGTGGATCTCCAATATTTGAACAATCAACTTCAAAACGCTTGGTTCCGATTCAAAAAGAGCTGGAAACTTGGCTTTGATTTTATTCAAATGGTTGTAGGCTTTACCTTGATTGACCAAAATAAGAATCAGATTTTCGAAAATATCAAACAAAACAAAATATTCTTGTGGATAACCTATAAAGGCTGCTGATGAATTTGTATTTAAAATTTTCTGATTGCTACAATAAGGTAGAAAATCGGATTCCATAACTTGTTCAAAAATTTCATTTGTTGTCTTTTCAGGGATTCTATTAAGTTCAACAAAATCTTTTTCATAGCCACTATCAATCGCAAAAAAGGAATCAAAAGATTTAGGTAAACAAATTGCTAGACTTAAATTAAGCGAAGAAGTCTTAGCGAACCAACCTAAATCATCCAGGATTTCTAAACCTTGATCAGTTTGACAAATTAGTCCCATAATGTGGAAACAAGTTCCTTTTAAACTCCAATTCAATGAATTTCCACAAATAAACGATATACGATCGATTAGATTAGCCAACTCTAGTAAAGTAATACCATAATCAGACGAACCAACATGTCCAATGGCCCATAAGACAGATTTCAAATCTAGAATAATCTCATCTTGCTCTTCTCTTGATGTATTTCGATAAAATTCAAATTCTTTACCGGATTGCATTAGTGAAATATATGAGTTAACCACGTTCGAAAAGCTCGTGAGAGTTTCCATTGATTCTAGCAATGCAGCACCTTCTGTTGTTTTGACCAATTCCCCAAAGAAATGATACGGTAAAGCTTTTGGATTTTTAAAATTGTAAAGTTTTTTAACCATGAATGATTCAATCTGATTGACATATAATTTATTTTTGGAATCTATCCATGATTCCATTTCGCTTTCAACAAAATTCAGTTGTTGTAAGTAGTGGAAACCAGGTTCTGTTGAAAGCATCTTTAACATTAGTGGAACGGCAATAACTCCTAAGTTTTCAATCTCTGGCTTATTTTGAATTATTTGTAAAATTTTAGTATCATCTTTAGCAAATCTAGTTAAAAAGTCAATTGCAATATTACAAATTGTTAAATCAGGGTCACAAAGTTGATTTACTAACGATTGACAAGCAAAATCCTCACATTCCTCGATTTCCAATAGTGTACCTAGAAATTTGGTAGCAAAGATTCTAATTGAGTTACTACCAGTACAACTAACTTTACTTAAAATAATTCTTAAATGTCCATTGGTATCATATTTCATTTCCTTGATGAGAAGCTTCACTAAATCGGGTCTATCAGTCTTCTTATCGGTGATATGATAGAGCATATCAAAGATCCACCATTGTTCAAGCATTCTTGATCCATTCACATCCGAGGATAGTACCCCTAAAAGTGAAAAGAACCCTGAGCTCAAAGTTGTTTCAAGTTTCGATTTTGAAAACAATGGATCACTAGCAGTAATACCAGAATACGGATCAACTTGTGCTAGACATTCTGCAATTTGCGGTAAAATTTTATTCTCAGTCAAATATCTAACACCGTCTGCATTCGATAACAAACTTTTGAATATTTCACAACCAGCTTTAATATATATCAAATTATGTTTGGTTTTCTTCAATGCTGAAAATCTATATTTGAATGGTCTATAAAAAGACATTAGTCTTTTATAAAATTTGGTTGTCTTGATAGTCTCTTCAAACTTTCTAGGATTTCTCAGTGGACCTTGCATCAAGTCCATAATCAATAACCAATCCCATTTGGCATAATCTTCTGTAAATAGAACACGAGTTTTATTGAGTAAAATTTTCAAATCGGCATCGTCAACTGAATACATAAATCTCCTCTTGATATCTCTTGAAAACTTGTTCGCTAGATCAGCATTGTAATGATGTTCGTGAAGATAATTAACACCATTAATCATGCTAGCTCCATGATGCTTTCTGATTTCTTTCTCTATTAAATTATTGAGTTTGAAAGATGGTGACATACGGGGAATCAATTGATCTGGTATCAAATATGATTTAATAAACGATATCTCGGATAATAATACCACAGTTTTTCTGATCTGTTTGTTATCCGTGCTATTTTCAAATACTGTTATTAGCTTTGAGATCAAATCACAATCCAGTGCCGCTTTGAGTAGTAATGCCGTATAATGGTTAACAACCGCGCTTTCCTTCTCCGGTGTACTTCTTGACGTTGAGCTTGCTTTCGTTGGGTGAGAAATCAACTCAGTCTCTCCAGGTATCAAAACACTAGAATTGGTGCTATCTTCTCTTGCTATTATCCAAGGCAATGATCTTATTCTAAACAAATCATACAGAATATGTAGTAATACATTTTTCACGAGAGTTGAATCAAAAGTTAAGCAACTAAGTAATTGTCTGAGAGGCTCAAAATTATTTTGTGAAAAGGCAATTAAACCGGGCCAAGTTTTGAGCAATAATGTGATAATGTACCCGGCACTTTGTAATTTTTCAACTTTGGTGTGTGAAATATCCATAAAAGGGGATATTACCATTTGTACTATCTTTTCATCTATTACAAACGGTCTTGTATTTGGAAGTTCTAACATTTTGACAAGAGTGAGACAAGAAATCCCAGCTAACGAAAAAGGCCCTTCCAATACAATTTGAATCAAGGGTTTTATAGCGTTGGCCTTAAAAGATAATTCCGGATTTAACAATGAAATTTCCACTATGGTTTCGTAAGCAGCTATTCTCAACGGATCATCTGTATTTTCCAAAATAGAAACAATTGATCGCACACAATTGACACCTATTTGTTTTAAACCACCTTCAATGGAGATGAATTTTCTGAGAAGCTTCAAGCATTCTTCTCTTTCAATCTGATGCTTAATATCTTTGGAAAATGATCCAACTAGAAAAATATCCAGATTCATTTTATTGAAAAATTCCAGGGATTCGAGGTCATTTAATATGTATCTTAGAATTCTATAACCACACCCAACAACAATCGAATAGGAATTTAGCAAGAGTCCTTGAATCTTATGTATTATAGATGAAAGCACTAGATCTTGTTTTAGTGATTCATTTTGTTGTAACAATACCACTAGATCATTTGATTTCTTGATTAAATATTCAGGTGTTTTTTCCTTGTCCCCTAAAGAATGTAGTATATCGGCCAATGCCCATGTGGGGCTAGTAAAATCGCCAGTCTTCTGATAGTTGGATTTATACTCTGTATCTGTGTCGTAATTCTCATTGAGTGATGAGCTATAGTATGAATTGAACGAGTCCCCAGTTAGATTTGTGCTCATCGTGTTGCTTCTGTTTCTCGAACTTTCAAATTCAGGTATAGCTAGCCTTTTAACGGCCTCTACTTTCTTTTCTAATTGTATGATATGTTGATTGGCGTCATCTATCTCTTGCTTAGCGACTGCTTTAAAGTCTGTGGATGTTGTCGAATTCATGAGTTTTTCAGCAACTGTTTTAATTTTCTTTTGATTTGTAAGTTCGGTTTGCAGATTATGCAAGCATATAGATGATTGCCGCAATGCACGGTCTGTTGGAGGTTCCGTAACATCACTCATTTCGGATCTTTTAAGAGCCTTTTCCTCAACCCAATTGATTCTGTTGTTATTCAATACAGATTAGAGATTGGATTGATGTGATTTCAAAAGCTTGCGGGAGTACCAAAATTTTTTTTGTCAGCTCTGAATATTTCTAATTGTCTTTAACTTGTTGAAAAGTTGTGTTCGCTGTTTACTTGTCCCAGTGTATATACAACAAGCAAATGTGTTTAGCATCTAAGGTGTCTTAAAAGAGAGCTTTTTTTAGATTTCCTAGTTCATGTTCCGCAATTGAAAATATCTTCAAGGCGGTGCTGTTCTAACTGTGAAAAAGTAGACCATGACAGTGTTGATTTATAATTCAGCAAAGGTAGTTTCATTTACGAGCGTACTTTATGGTATACTGATCAATTGTCTTATGATAAGATATATAACATCGGTATATTAATATATAGTGGAAAATAATGAATAATTTAAGTTATTTCAAGACCTTAGCGTATCTGATTTCGGCCTTCTTAACTAGCTTTTGCAAATAAATAATAACAAATTGGTGTGTTAGATTGGGAAACTTGTTTCTATGAAGACCAAACCATTCTAACGGAGGTGTTGCACTTCCCAAATCCTTCAACTGAGGTGCTTCAATATGTGGTTCAACAAGTGGGATATATTCATACTTTTTGTCCGATTCCACAACCTTCAATTTGTCTTCAAGATTGACTGTTTCAAAAAGAGATTCTTTGTAGTTTTCTTCTAGTTTATCTTCTGTTTCAACCTGATATTCTGATGTAAAGATTCTCAAAGCAGTCAATCTTGTTTTCAATGTGGTTGCATGAGAATACCACATTTCACGAATAAAGTACACTGAACCTAACTTCCATTTGACGTCAACTTTACCTCCAAATTCAGAACTATAAATGTATTCAACAAGGTTGGAGGATGATGCTTGCCACATATCCATTGACACTTTTAGTGATGGGAAAGCAAAAATACTTCCTCCGGTTGCAGTATTTGCTAGCTTGATGTAAGGCTGAATTATATGACCTTCCAATGACTTTTCAGTTGGTTTGTTCTTGAAGGTTGAAAGAGAAACAGCAATATCATCTAACTCTAACTTCAACTTATCTTCCAACTTCGAAGAGATATCTTGCAAAAATTTGGCCTTTGAAGACCGAATTGTAATAACCAACGCTTGAGAATCAAACAAACTACTCGGGAAAATTTGCAATTGTAGAGAACCAATTCTAACATCCAAATCGGTACGTAATTTTTCAATGACATCCAAAAATGTTTCGGCAGCACCAAGACTTCCCGCCTTCTGGTCTTCTGTTAATCTTTTGTAATTTAGTAAAGGGTTGGATGAAGTACTGGTTTCTTGATAAGTCGAGAATGGTGTAGTTTGCTGATCAGCAGCAGACTCGTTTAGCACTTGGTGATACGAAATTTTGATATCTTGTCTGATACGCAAACCAATTGTATAGATATCAACAAAGTTAGAAGCTGTCAGAGCAGTCATATAAACATTGCATGACTCGACAGATGTCTTACCAACTAATTTGTCCAGTTGACTTTCAGTTCGTTGATTATAGATACTAACCATGACATTTTTAATAGCAACAATGAAGAATGGATGGTAATCTAATGATATCTTTGATTCCAAAGAACTGAAACCGGCAGTCAATAAAACCAACGGAATATGTAAAACTGTGTGATCTTTTTTCCAAGAGATGGCCGATGCCATTCTTGCTTTTTCAATTGTTAGTAATCCACCAAGACGACCTTCTGAAATAATTGTAAACCTGCGGAACTCAAGTCTAACATTTTGATCCCAATTAGTCGCTCTCGTAGACTTTGCTGAAAATCCATCAAACCCAACATTCAACACACCGAGTGACATACCTAAGTCAAGCTTAGCCTTTGCTGTTCCAATCAAAATGGTTAATATCCAAGGGAATGCTGCAGTTGAAGACACATCACGAATATGAGCAGCAAATGTCTTTTGGACTTGTGGAACTTGAGCTATATCTGGTTTCTTGATGTTGGTTATAGATTTGTTATACAATTCACCTGGTAACCAAATGTCACGGAACAAATCTAAATCCTGACGTTGTTGAACGTTCAAATATGCATCGATAGCAGTCACTCTACCAACTGTTGAAACTTCCTTCTGTCCGTTCAATTCGGCTAATGTGGCACATAAACTGATGTTTTGAATGGAGATGGATGCAGTTGTTTCTTTAGAGTAGACATGTTGCAATTCTGCTTTCAAGTCCTCGATCTGCACCAAACCTGATAATAGATCTGTATCGGTGTTGAACTGTAAGTGAATACCATTTGTAGAAACAGTAGCTTCAATTTTAGCGGTCGGATCACAGCTCAAAGTCAATCTTTGAGGTTCAATCTTCAAAGAGAAATTAACGTTAATATTCTCAAACACACGTTCCAATTCAAAAGACATTTGCTGTTGGTGCTGTTGTTGACGTTGTTGTGACAAACTAGATTGCATCGAAATAGACTTCTTTCTGTCGTATTGGGCAGTATTTACTAAAATTCGGAAACTTCTGATTAGATCAACAAAAACAGGAACGCACGATGCCAAAAGAGTATTATCAGTAGCAGATGCCAGCGCCTCCACAGAAATAATACGTTTCTTTGGACCTTTAAAGCATCTTGTATACTTAGTGGAGATTTCAACGGTTGGAGCTTGTAGACTAAATGATGGAACTTCACCGTTGACTTCAAATTTCTCTTTGAGAATCACAATAGAGGCACCATCAAACTTGAAAATGCATGCAGCTGTTCTTGCAGTTGCTCCCTGTAATGACCCTTGAGTTTGATTTTCCTTTGTCTCGGTTGAAATGATGCTGGATTCAGTGTCCTTCTTAGGGTACATTGCATGAACAATATCAAGTTTTTCTTGAACAGAAGCAATGGAACTCAGTAATGCTTCGGTAACAGAAAAGACACTAGTTTGTATCTTGACATCAATCTTATCACCTAACAACTTAGCCTTAAAATTTTTACCCATCTCGGTATCAGCATCTGTGTAAACTAACTCAAAGAGAGGGAAGTAAAATCTATTATCACTTTCACTTTCATTAGAAGTAGAGTAATAAGTGTTGGGGGTGTTACCACGAGCAGTGGAAATATAAGTACCCGACATCAAAACTTTACCTGCATCCTTAGCACAAATGAATTCTGCGCTTTCGTAACCAATAATAAAGCCAGGGATAGTATTCTGAACAGAGTGAGTACTGTATCTACTTTCAGGGAACAGCCAACCAAGACACATATTTCTTGAAACGATATTAATAGAGAAAAACTTCAAAATGGTCATTAGAGTATCAGATTGTGGGGTTTCGTTCACTTCTGTTTTCTCTTTTTCAGGAATTTCAAACTGGTCAATAGTTCTTTCTAGTTCAAACGCTATTCCAATCAACTCTTTGGTATAGTGAGGGGTCAAAACAACTCTACAAAAATCACTGGTAATATTCAACTTTTGTAATAATGTTTCAGCATTCGTAAAGTTTGTAACTTCTAATTGGAAATTTAGATCACAAAAGGTAAATCTACTTGTTTGCGCCCCATGGATACCAAAACTGATCTTTGTTGAGGGCATAGTTAGTTGACCAAATGGCTTGTACTTAAGCGAAATTGGATTATATGTGTTTATCCTCAATCCAAGTTCTGAAGAATCAAGAATAACCTGGTTATTATTTAACATTGTCACAAATGTGAACGATTTCAAGCTCATTTGAAAACGCATTCTAACTTTTTCCCAAAATTCTGTGTTTGTGATCTCCTTTGGTGATTCAAATCCGATCTTCTTTTTATTACCGAGTTCGTCAATGGCAAATATGCCCATTAGTCGATTGACTGATGTCTTTAACAATGCTATATCCTTCCATATGATTTGATGGTCAGCGTAAACCCTTTCCAGCAGGGTGACCAAGTTATGATGAGCAAGATTAAAACGGCCGTGTTCAGCATGTATCTTCAGTGGTATACTGTATTCTAAATCATTTATAACGGTGGTTCCCAGAAGAAGCTTGAATTTATCAACAGAGGTGTTGAAGTATTGTAATCTTTCTCTAGCAGCACCAGTCACCAGACTTGTATTCATTCTTGTTATCATACAACTGGAAACGACTCCAAAGTTAGATATATTGAAATTGTATTTTGAATCCTGAATATCCATAACAAACAACAACGGCGACAAAACGTCTAGCTGTAGTTCAATTTTATGGAACTCTACTGAACCAGATACGTTGCATTTCAATTTATTGAGTACATTGGCTGGAGTGGAAGATACTGGCGATAAAGTTGTTTCAACAAAAGTATCTTCTTTAGCCATTATGTTTTTTATGGTTTTGATTAACGGATCAATAATCGGATACTCGTTCATCGAAAATATATCCATGGCTCTGGAATATTTTTCAGTACCCAAAGTAGCATCAAATTTGAACAAATCAGTCTTAACATCTACCAATTTGTTGCCATCATAAATTGAACCGCTGTTAATAACAACAAGGGTATGATTTTGGCATTCATATTCAAGTAAATGGGTATTGTCCATTAACAAATTAACGCTTATTTCGGAACTGTTCAAACACATGGTAAAAGGAAGTAAATCATTAGACTTCACACCTAGCAACGACAAGGTGCTACCTTTACCGAATACATCCAACTCTAACCTATCTATACCAAAATGATGTTTGAAGTCACTTATCAACAAATTTATGGAGAAGTACATTGGTTTTTTCAGGCTGGCCGCAGTCTCAACCTCAGCAGTTAGGTCATTCGCTGCATGTTTTAAAGAAGACGTACCATCTAATGATTGGTATTCTTTGATCAAAACTTTCAGATCGTCCAAGAGTTCAACAAGATAGTTTATGGAATCCTTCAACGCACCTAAATCAGTAACAACTGATCCAACTTTGATATCAACGTCAACCCCATCCTCAACCTCACCAGCAATCCATGTTCTAGCCAGCTCTTTGAGATCTTCTGTCATTTTAGCCGATTTCAACCCTAATTCAATCTTTCTCATTAACAAAAGCTTTTCAAATGGATACACGTTAAACTTCATATAACGCAAGTTAACAGAATATCCAATCATCTTATCAGCAGCCACTTTATTCATACTGCTTGCAAAGACACTGCTAAAAATATAACTTCTGGTAATGTCTGAAAATTCCCACTTTCTCCAGTTCTGGAAAATGTTTAGAACTTGAGATTGAGCATCACCAGGAACCTCCCATTTGGTGGCTTTGAAAAGAGCGTTGTGATGAGTTCTCCAATTTTGTGGTAAGCTTTCAACAACATGTCTCAACCTTGTCACAATTTTCCACGAGTCCTCAAATCTGATATGATCGTCTTTGAACTTACTAACGTACGATGGTTTTGTGATACAAGATGGATCATGTCTGATTGAGTGGTTTATACCATCGACAGAAACAGCATAGACAATTTGAGTTTTAGAAAGCCGGTTGTTGTCTTTGAAATTCGAGAGCATTTCGATAGCATCCCCTATTGGAGTTACTAGTGAATCTCCAAGTTTAACTAACCAGTGAATCTCTTTTGGGTTGAAATCAAACGATAAGTTCTCTTGGCCAATTTCAACTAGCGTGTCAGATGGTCCATCAGTAAAATCAACTTTCAAGTTTTGGAAAATGGACGAAAATTGAGGCTTGTTATGTTTCAAAACATCAATGTCTAGTCGAGGAACTTGAAGTTTCACTATATCTTCACTAACATTTTCCATAGTTTTCCTGAAGGAAGCAGCCAAAAACGGTTTTAGAATTTGAACGTTAACAAAATCCAAGGAATCAATAGAGTTTGCAATCTTCAAACTAACTAGGGAGCAATCAATTTTGATGTTAATTGTTTCAGGCTTGATTGTTTTCTTTCTCTTCAAATGTTTTAGCACTTCAACTTGTAGTGTATCCAGGACATTGCGAACGCTATAATTATGAAGCTTACTTATGATGTCAACAATAACCAAAGCAGCCAACGGTGAACAAAAAGCTTTTATAACCCCAAAGTTTAAAATCAAATTATCGTATTCGCATTTAGGATCCAATTTATCAGTGTCT
Organism: Ogataea salicorniae; assembly: GCA_030557545.1. NCBI lineage: Eukaryota > Fungi > Ascomycota > Pichiomycetes > Pichiales > Pichiaceae > Ogataea > Ogataea salicorniae. The sequence goes on from JAKTPI010000022.1 coordinate 89,504, forward strand.
AGGTGACTAAAACTATAGTCCTTACCACTTGAAATATTATTGTCGTTCAATGATGAGCTTTCTGATCTATTGATAGACGCTAACGCATTTTGTAGGGATTTTGGATAGCCTCTGATCAACAAATCCATAGAATCCGTGTTGAAAGGAGGTGGAACATCAGGTAGGCATACAGATGGTTTAACCGAGCCATAAGCTTTATAATATTTAGCATCCCTTTCTTCAGTTGATAGTAAAAATGGACATCTGTGGAAGGGACCATCGTTCACTTTCACGTGATTGATCTGACAAGCTCTTTTTTCTTTGAGATTCGGTTTTTGAATGAAGTCTGTAAACTTCAACGAAGTTTCAAAATCCAAGACAACTAAATGTTTTTTAACAGATTTAACAATAACCTCTTCAATTTTCAAATCGATACGACTGCTATAATTCAAGGTTGCTTGATCACTTAAACTGAACGATAAGTCATTCAAATCGACTTTTAAATAGTGATCTGGACCGTTTAACTTGATTCCTAGTTTGGTCATGTTGAGCGTTAAATTGACAATATCACTAACACTTTCAATTGGAATTCCCAAAGAATTCTCGTCATCATCGTATCCAACAGCAAGTGCCGAGATCGTTCTATCCAAAGCATCCAGGAAGTTTGGCTCAGCGTCAATGTTAATATCACCAGCATCAAATTCCCAACGACAGTAATAAGTAGGTTCAGAAGGTGGTAATCCAAACATTCGATGGCCATGGATGGATAATCCATCAATAATCATTTCAGGGTCAAAATCAGGCTTGAGTTGAGTTGTTTCAAAAATCTTGGATTCGTCACAATTTTCAAGGAATCTGGAATTTATCGTCGAAAAATCGGCTTGTATATCCATATAGTAGTTATTGAATCTAAGATCAATCTCTAAATTATCAAAGTGGAGAGCCAATTGAGATTCACAGTCATAAATATGAGATGGGAGAATGATGCAACCATTATTAACGCAAAATGAAAACAAGAGATCTGTTTCGTTCATCAATTTCACTGTTGGTTTAAATGAATTGCAATACTCGTTCTGTTTCAAGAAGGATGATGACTGATCATGCTCTTCTCTAAAAGTTTCCATAAATTCAGGTAACGTTTGGAAATGAACGTCTTCACCAAAATAGTTCGCTTTAAGGATTAAAACGTACTTGATAACAAAACCATAGCACTCTAGAGTTGTATCGTCACACGTACAGTCGATAGCAATGGTGTCAACAGAGTCAATTTCTATGGCATTAAAATAAGTGTATGAACCTTTCATAACAAAATTGTGGGCTTTACCAAGTTCTTTCTTTTTAATAAAATTATGGCCAGTGTTCCAAGGTGGTAAATCAAGGACTAAATCAAAGAAACTGGTTGTCAGTTTGAAGCTAAAAGTTGTAGATTTCTTATAAATTGTATCAAGTGGAACATCAAAGAATAAATTCAAATGAGAACCCTTGAATGATAAGTAAATGTTGTCATTGAAATCTAATGGATCATTAACAATGTTTCCTTCGTTTAAAGTCACATAAATCAAATAATTATCAAAATCCCAATTAATGTTCGAACAAAATGGTCTAAACAATTCGTATGGGGTTGGATCACCTGAACTGAAATCTCCAAATAAGTCCGTAAAAAAGGTAACGTGTTCTCTAAACAAATATAGCTCAGAATCAGTGGACCTTTGATTAAACGTCCATGTTGTTTCACCGTTCCATTGCAGAGGATACCCAATGTAGGCGTTTACTGTATGCCTTTTTGCCTTAAATAATAAATTATGGTTAACACTGGATGAAATTTCAGGTGAATTGAAGCAAATGTCTAATGTATTGTTCCATCCATCTCTCACTGTTGGTATATAACTAGTGTTAGTTCTAACAGTTGAACCTTGATCAAGTTTAATGTCCAGCCATCCAAAAGGTCTATTACCCCCTGTGTTCCCACCTGAAGTTTTGTTTCCAATATTGGAATATAATATATCTTTACTAAATTCTCTTATGGGAATACGTAATGTAGTTTCGTCTAATGCTTCCACAAAGAACTTGAAGCCAATGTATTGTCTTCTGGTTCTTGGTTCCAACTTTTCGTATGGATTGGAATCTCGACATATGGTAGGGAATAGCATATTTTGGAAATAAACTCTTTCTTTATCGGCCCATGGACCATAATATATTTTAGCACCCGATAAACTTAGTTCCAAACCGTTGGCAGGAGCAGAACCACCATTCCCGATATCAGGGCCATCCTCAAGTTCGGTTGGTATGTAATCAGCGGGTGTCAGGCCTGGAATGTCGTAGTAGTAATTGATGTCAACATAATCAGAGTCCACAATGTGTGTAGATCTTGCATATTCAGTCTTTTCAAAGACTATAGGGGCATACTTTGGATCTTTCCAAAAGGAAGATCGACTAGAATCTGAGGAATCCAAAGAAAATCTCGCGTTCGTCACTGTTGTTAAATATCTTTCAAGTCCATGCCATTCATAATCTGTGTCATCTTCTTTTTCCTGTTGTTCTAGTGGTATTTTTCGTTCTTTGGGGGTACGGCCTACGCTTGTATCAAATGATCTAATGAACTTTCTAATAAAGTTGAATCTATGTATATCTGCAGTTTCGTGAATTTCTGATGCAATTTGTTCGATAGTCTTGTATGAAACATTTGGTTTAAGGAAAACTTGTAATTGTGAAGCTCTAACGTTGTATGATGATTTATAGTAATCTAAATTATTAGCTGATGTTTCTGCATCTATTACACCTTTCAGTGTAGAGTAAGATGCAACAAACAAAGATGGAGTTCGATCATTACCAATGACCAAAGAACCTTTCTTAATACTGACTGAAATAGGTAAAAGCTTGACATAGTTAGAAAGACTGGGGCTCTCCTCCGTGATGATTCTGGTGTTATCTGATGAATTGGATTTGAATGGTCCAATGTTGTCAGAGTTTGTATCAAAGGTGGATTTTGTTCTATCCATATCATTCATAAACTGATCAAACTCTTTGTTACCAGTCAAATAATCATCCTCTTTCTTTAAAGCTTCCATAATTGTATCATATGCAGCTGATTTATTGTACATGAACACTTCTAGACCGTAAACCTCAAGCAAAAACCGAGACGGCAATTTGTCATTTTTAGTTGAGTTTATACTGTTATTCATAGCCAGCCTTGATCTCCTCACTGATCCCAACCAATATCTCCAAGTAAGCCAACCTTGATGAATCAATACAAGTTCATCTTTTGTTATTATAGTAAGGTTTTTAAAAAATATTCTTCCTCCTAAAAAGGATATCTTAATTGATTGAATCTTTATTCGCACTTTGAGGTACTTCCAAAGTATACGTTCGGAGACAAATGAAAGTAGGACACCAACTAATCGGTTTAAATAGAACAAAATTCCAATACCAGCAAGCACTGCAAGTGTCCAGTCGACTAAAAAGACCCAAGTCAAGTTACTCGTGGAGTTGACTGATGTATTTAAAAAAGTTGAAGTAACATCCATAACTATATCGGGGTGTTTTAAAAGTGAAATTGTTTTTTTTTTCTTTTTCTGGTTCAGTCCGCTTACAACCCAATTGATGATTTATTCTGGTGACTCTATATCTTTATTGAATATGGTCTGTCTTAATGTCTTTGACCAACAAATCACGCTTAATCTACTTTATTTCAGTTACTTAACTTTTTTAATTGTATTGTTCGTATATATTCAAAGGAGTAACATATGCACAGCCTCAAACTCTCAAAGTGTAATAAAATAAGAGGCCATCGCTCGTAACCAAACAAAGTCAAATGAATCAAATGCAAACTTCAGTCTTGATGGTATCAGTGGCAAATCAATCCTATTTATATGTACTTATATCAATACTCTTTGGCACCATTGCTTGTCTCTCATATCGGAAATTCTTGATGCCAACCATTATATACATACCATAAGCAATGTCTAGAGAAGCACCATTAAAAGCAGAAAAGGACTTTACAGAAAGTCTTGATGAGCAATTCCCTCAAATTGACTCTCTTGCCACCGCAGACTACAAATCAGCCATTGATAAGCTCTTGCTCCTTGAGAAACAAACAAGACAGGCTTCAGATCTAGCTTCTTCACAGAGAATCATGATAAAGCTTGTTGATCTGCTAGCAGAGCACAAGGACTGGTCAGTGTTAGGTGAACAAGTTACTTTATTGAGTAAGAAGCATGGCCAATTGAAGAATTCTGTGCAGGTTATGGTGCAACAAGTCATTGAACACTTGAATGAGATTGATGACTTGAAATTAAAAATTGAAACGATTGAGGTTATCAGAACCGTCACTGAAAACAAAATTTTTGTTGAAATTGAAAGAGCTAGAGTTACCAAGATGCTCAGTGACATTTTATTGAATCAAAAGAATGATTTGGATAAAGCCACCGAGATTTTGTGTGAATTACAAGTTGAAACTTATGGTTCAATGGATATCGAAGAAAAGATTGAATTCATTTTAAACCAAATGACTTTGAGTAACAAGAAGGGTGATTTCCCATTCTCCAAGATTCTATCAAGAAAGATTTTAGTTAGATCACTTGAAAAGTTCGCCACTAAGAAATTAGAATACTACAACTTAATGATTGAAATTGCATTGAACGAAGATGACTATATCAATTTAGTCAAATATAACATGGCAACCTATGAAATTCCAATGATTGCAGGTGATAAAACAAAATCATTGAATACATTAAAACAAATAGTTTATTATATTACATTATCACCATTTACAAACTTGCAAAACGATTTAATATCAAGAATCAAACAAGACAAAAACTTGGATAAACTACCAACAGAAAAAAGCATCATTAAATCATTTACTACACAAGAATTAATTAACTTCAAACTATTTGAATCACAATTCTCAACCGACTTATTCAAATCTGACGCCTTTGATCAATCGTCTGAAAAGGGTTTGTTGCATTACAAAGATTTACAAAAAAGAATAATTGAATACAACTTAAGAGTTGTTTCTCAGTATTATTCCTCTATTAAATTACAAAGACTTTGTGAATTGTTACAATTACCTCAATCTGAAGTTGAATTGAATATTATTGAATTAGTTAATGGCGGAATCATCTACGCTAAGATAAATAGACCACATCAAATTGTGAGCTTCATTAAACCAAAGAATGAAAATGAGTTGTTGAACGAATGGAGTCAGAACATTGATAGATTGTTAGAAGATATTGAAGTTATTGAACATCTAATCAATAAAGAAGAAATGATGTTTGCCGCCAAAGCCAAATAAATAGATCATGTTTTTTTTTTTCTGCGGATGTGTTTTTGGCATTTTTGTTTCTTAATGTAATGTATTTGGTGTGTATTTTTAGTTGTAAAATTTACTCACATATAAGTAACGATATAAACAAGCTTGTGTCAAAATACAAAACGAAAAAAATTGTCATGTAGAACTTGTATCTTCCTGTGATTCCTGTTCTTTACGCATCCTAGCACTCTCGACCAATCCGTTCCACCGTTCTTTTAACTTAACGATCTGATTTTCGAGCACTATCCTATCTCTTTCCAAGGTTCCCACTTTCAGCTTCAATTCGTCGATTATTTGTTTCAGATCTTCAACTTCACCACTAGTTTTCCCATCCTTACCAACTTCAGTATATTTGTCACCTTCAGCACCTGTTTTGGAAGCTGACCCAGTGCCCGGATTGCCAGCGCTATTAGGGTTCCCATTTGCTGGATCCCTTATTATACTTATCAAATCCTTCAAAAACTCATGGTTGGCAATCAACTCACTATAATACACCAAGTTCAACTCCTTCAAAACTTCATTTTTCACTTTCAACCCTTCCTCGACACTTTTTCTGTCTTTCAACTGTTGCTGTAATTCATCCACTCTATTACCACCATCATTACTGCGAGTTTGCTGTTGGTGTTTCACTATTGATCTTTCTTTAAAGTTCAATAATTGCAAATCATGTTCTAGTTCATTAATCTTATCCTGCGATATGAATCTTATTTTGCTTGTTCCGATATCAACGTTCAAATTCTTTATTAACGACATGTTGATCTTGTTAATCATACCATTGAGTATATTATTGTTCATTTCTATCAATTGTTTGTGATCTTCCGATGGTAAGAGTGATGGCTGGTTATTGAATCGCGTCCCTGTTTGACCGTTAGGACTGATCAAGTTGCCTTTAGGTGACAGAGGTCGTTGTTGCTGTTGCTGTTGAACTTGAGCTTGTTTCAATTTTTCCTTGTTTGCTTGAAATGTTTTCAATTGGTCTATTCTTTTAGATACTTGGTTTTTTAACGTCTTCAATGATTTAATGGTGTTGAAGTTGTTCGCATGCTTTTCTGTTTCTACTTTAGCTATGACCGCATCAATCAAAGAGACTGTTCTTTCATGGTTGGAAATGGCTGTGGGGAAGTCGTTCTTAAGAGTGGCTCTTTCAGCTTCCTGTTCGGATTCATACACCTCTGAAAGACCAAGCATTGTTTGTGGTGTATTTTGTTGTTTATATAGGAGTAAGTGTGATGTCTATTGATGATTATACTCAGGGCAAAAGTGCAAACCCTGTAAGCCAATGCCTTATCTTATCTTATATAGAGCGTATTTTTCTTTGTTTCGAAATCGACATGTTGAAGTCGCGGTCGTCGTCTTATATTTTCTCTCAATTCGATCCATTTATTTGTGTTTGGTCTTGTAAGGTTGTGTGATTGATAGTTTTTCTTGGTATTCACCTTACAAGGTTAGAAGTTCTTCAAAAATCCATATAATAGATCATTCTTATAAAAGTACCACTGATCCACATCTGCATATATATATATATATACACATACCAAACCCTTACATTCAGCATTTTGATATCCACATCCATTTGTACCCGTATCCACTATCAGCGTCTATTTCATCGGTCCACATAAAGATAGCAATTATATCAATCTACATCACATCATTTTTCCAAACAGCATCTAAAAAGTTGATTGATACATGTACAAACTTGCTGCATAAATGACAGCATCAATTCAACTACCGTACGAAGAAAATATAACGATCCAAAAGTTCTGGGAACTAGCAAATGATCTACTATATACCAAAACTTACTACGATGAATCAACCCAGCAGTTCTTCACCAAATGCATTAAAAATAGGATAAAATCGTTTAGGTTATCCTCCAATAAATCAGGTGGCTCTTACTCGGATACAACAGATAACGAAGGAACAGTCACTGAAGGAGATGATGACGATGATTATGAGGATAGCAATTGTACAGAAGATGAGATCAATACGTTGTTAGTCAGTTATATAACACTGATATCGAACTACTGTGATAAACTATGTGCTTTCCAACCAGAAGAACAGTTTTATCAGCAAGTTGCTAAATTTATAATAACTTTCAATCAATACCAACTTAACCTGGAGTTTTGTGTTCGTAAGATGTTGTCTTTACTAACGTATATCATTCAATCAAACAGCAACAATTTACGAATTGATCTTGATACAATTGATCAAGCTACAAGGGATCAAATTGAATTCACCATTGAGACCAACGAAAGACTGATCAAGATTATTGGCTGGGTTATTTACGTTAATTATCGGGATGCAAAGGATACTATTTTTGAAATCATGAAAGAATATCAAGGTTTTGAGACATTTGCTGGTGTTTTAAACAATTATGCTAAAGTTTCAGCTAATGCCAAAGAGGATGATCCATATATTTCAAATTACTCAAACTATTTGGACCTATTTTTTGAATTCTGTAAAACTTATGAATTCAAATATGATGAATTGAAAACTATTGATCATAAATTTGTCAAATATTTATTCAAGAAGTTGGTGATCTCTACAAGAGACCAAGATGAGTTGAATTTCTTACGGTTCAAGACATTGCTAATTTTAAGCGAACAGTTTATGGTTTGCTCGTACTCTGCTCAACAATTCAACGGTTCCCCTTGTGAAAACAAGTTTTTTGAAACAATGATTGAAGATAATGCACTTTTCCAAAACTTTAGTGAAGCTTTGATTTTAAATTTTAATAGAGAAGAAGACAATGTTATTCAAATATTAATGTTAAAAATTCTATACTTGATATTCACTACTTCAAAAACTTGCCAGTGGTTTTATTTAAACGATTTAAAAGTTATTGTTGATATTGTGATACGTGAACTGTTTAACTTATCGATTGTTAAAGATGAATCACTAATTAATACATATCTAAGAGTCTTATACCCAATGCTTTTGTTTTCCTCGTTGAAAGATGAAACTTATAAGCATGAGTCGATCCTGGATGTGCTAAACTACCTTTTTACGGCTGAACAATCATCAACTACAATGAAAAGATTATCAGAACGTTGTCTTCTATTGGACGTTTTCAACAAGAAACAACAAGAAATACCTCCCGAGCCGAAAACAAGTGCTGAAAGGATTCCTTCTCCTGGCCAATCGAAACAACACTCACCAAAACTTCCGTCATTATCATTAGCACATGCGTCATCTTCACAATCGTCACTCATCTCAGAGATGGAATCACCAATAACAAATTCGCCAATAGATTCCAATCCTCATTTAAACTACTTGGTTAGAAGTTCGTCATCCGTGTCAATTGACTCCAACGGGGTCGCTAGACCGTCGAGAAGGGCTGTTCCTCCACCGCCACCTCCCCCTAGAAGGGGATACGGTGGTTCCACTACAAATGGAAGTGAGTTGAGCTTGAGTCGGACCAAAGTTTGATTTGTATGTATTATCATATATAGATATGTATGAATAGAAAGATATGTGCTTGTGGACATTCAAGGGTTCTCCCCCCCCCCCCATTTTAAAGTGATTTAAACGCAAAGTAAATAATTTTTTAAAATTTCACCGTTCGCTGCGCTTCTGACTATTTTCAGCGGCAGTGGTCTTCTTCAAGTGATTGATTATTATCATTATAAGAAAGTTATTTACCGTTCCCTCTTCTTCTTTCTTTTTGAATAACAGTCCAATCAGAACAGAATAGGCTCCACTGCCATGAGAACCGCAACATCAATCCTGAAAACGCTCCGTGTTAGCTACCCAATCAGCAGCCGCATCATTCGCCGATCTTCAATTACACAACTGGCAAGATGCATCCACACCATCCCAACTCAAAACACCAAAACCCTATCAGCATTATCTTCGATGTATCCATCTGAATTTCAAATACCAGATGAGCACATGAGAAACGAACATCTTGTTAGATCATCTCTTGAAAATCTTATTAAACACTTGGCCTCTTCCCCAGTTCCAACAGTTTCTTTAAATGACCTTTTAAAGTTCAACTCAACAGCTTCACATCATAACAAATCATTAATGTTGATTGAAAATGCTAATGAAACATTAAGGGATACACTGGTGTTAGTTTGTAAGAGAATTGTTAGGTTTATGGAATTACCTTATATTGTTGTACTAAACCCTAAAATTGGAGAGATTTACGATACTTATTTAAAGACTTTGGAGATTCTTATCAATTTCATTGAATACTGTGATAAAGATAGTAAACTAAATATTTCGACTTATAATGACTTCCACTTTTTAACTGATTTCAATATTGAAACGCTGGATCAAAATGAAGAATTTATTAAAGTTTTACAAAAAACGATTGATTTGCATACTGATAATTTATCTACTTTAAGTGAAGGTTTTGAAGAGATTCTTGGACTAGATTTAGTTGATGATAAAGTGTTTTTAAACGATCACTTGAGAGAACGTATCTTGATGAGATTATCGGCAAACCATCACATTCAATTAACATCGCAATTAATTCACGAAGGTGGTGATTTTAATATGTTAAACGATGTTGGTATCATTGAAAAAAACATCAACGTTTTAGAAATTTTATCAAGATCCTCAACATTTGTTAATGACATGGCCTCTCTAAAATACGATGAAAAAGTTCAACTTGAAGTGAAAACTGTTATTATTAACGATGACGATACTTTAACTGAAGAATCAATATCAAACATTTCTGAATATGAGTCTTATACACCTGTCCATTTTCCATATATATCTGCTCATATCGAATACGTTCTCAATGAGATTTTTAAAAACTCTACAAGAGCACATATTGAAAACCACATTAAAGAGCCAATTGAAGCCTTGGTTGTCGTTAATAAACCAAATATCGATAAGCCAGGTCCACAGTTTTATAAGCTTGAAGTTCGAATCTCTGACAAAGGTAAAGGGGTAAACCCAGATATTTTGGATAAATTGTTTGAATATTCATTCACTACTTTTGATTCGGATAAAGTTGATGGTGACTCTTATAAGACTTTGAACAATACAGGTGCTAATGTTGCCAATATTATTGCTGGGATGGGGTACGGGTTACCATTATCTTTAACTTATAATAGATTGTTCCATGGTGATATTGATTTAAAGAGTGTTCATGGGTATGGAACAGATGTTTACTTGAAATGGGTGGGTATTGACGCTAAGAAGTTGTTGAATTAGGCTTGCGATGTTTATATTTTTATTATTTATTCATTAAATTACTATTTATTTATTTTATTCCTTTTTTGAACCATGGAATCAAGTGTACATGTAGATAACTACTGTGCCAGAATATGATACTTGGCTATATCTAAAAACGACCAATTCAGTTTGTTTCTATTTATATTTTAAGTATGTATATGTACAGAATAATAATAAGTCCCTCTATGCTTGAAACTTGGTAATAATTAAACCCGTTCTCAAAAACTACAAAGTAGAGCCTCTCTTTGGAGCAAACGACACATCTCTAGAAACACAACTCAAGAAACCAGCAGCTCTTGATCTTTTAACAGCCTTAGCCATTTGCTTATGCTTATAAGGCTTCAAACCAGTCACACTTCTATGTTGAATCATACCACCCGTACTCAAATATTGTGAAAGTAAATGTGGTAAACAGTAGAAATCTAAAGGATTAATTTCTGGAGCGTTGAAACTTGATGTTTTCAAAGTTTGGTTTCTAACATTCATTGATATTTTAGATTGGTACTTGATTTTAGCAATTGAAAAATCAAATGGATCGTACGTGACTTGGCCTTCCATATTATTTTGAAAATTGTTTGAAACTAAGTCTCTGTTGTTGGCATGTTCACGTTCTTTCAAGTTGTTCAATGGAGTTGAGAGTGTGAATGCAGTTTGTTTTTCTTGTGATTTTTTTATTGAGTTTGAAAGTAAACGAGTGTTTAACACCTGTTTGACGGTGAGTCTTTGTGTGGAAAACATTGCGGTGGTGTATGTATGTATGTATGTATGTATGTATCTCTGTAAAATGAGTGTACTGTATCTGAATCAAATCTGGTCACTCATCTGTATACCCCATCTACTTGAAGCCTCTACCTGTCTATGTGAGTTGATTGATTTCTCGAAAAATTCAAACGACTGATTAAAAAAAAACCAGAAAATGTTACCCGCAAATGATAATAATTCATGGAGCCGCACGCTAAAAACTGTCCTGTAGGATAATAGATAGATATGTTGATGTTGGTTTATGATTTGAAGGATTAGCTAGTCAATTCAAATGATTTGTCCAATTGAAACAGCAAAGATGCCCACACAGAAAAAACAGGATGTTTGTAACATCTGCAAACAAATAACAGACGCCAAAGAGTCTCTTGAAGTCACTTGGATCGCATGTGAAGTCTGTCGTCAATGGTTTCACTCTTCCTGTCTTCAACTGCACAGATCAAAAATCAACATCATTTCCCAATTCCATTGTCCCAGTTGTGCACCAACTCATGGTCCATCGATATTGAAAAGAAAATCTACTAGATCCCATAAGAAAATTGATTATGTTGCGTTGAATGACGGTGGAGAACTTTGTGAAGTTGACAAGCATCAGCATATCAAACGATTCCAAGATTTTGAAAATGATAGAGATTTAAATGAACTCATATTTCTAGTAGATCCAATAAAACATGGCAATTCAGATGGAATAATAGATGATGATATAATAACTGACATTATTTTTAAAACCCAATTGAAAAAACCAATTTTAATTCCATCTTGTAATCCAAGCTTATCAAACGTTAAATCCTGCTATGACTTAAATTTCAAATTCCCGAAATTAACAGTCAATGAAATAACAAATTATATTGGTGAGGATAAACCGATTCCAGTGATGGATGTTTTAACACAGAATAATTCCCCAGGTTGGACAATTGGTAAATGGAGAGATTACTTCAATTTAAAAGGTGAAGATCGTGATCGAATTAGAAATGTTATCTCCTTAGAAGTTTCTCAAACCCCATTGAACGATATCATTGAATTACCGGAGTCAGTACTTAAATTAGACATTGTTAATAAATTATTCAGTAATGAAAAACAAATTAATAATCTTGATAAACAAGGAATTGAACGTCCAAAAGTTAGCAAGTACATATTAATGTCAGTGGGAAATTCATTCACTGATTTTCATATAGATTTTGGTGGTACTTCTGTTTATTATACTATTTTAAAAGGAAGTAAAGAATTTTTAATGTTCCCACCAACGAAAAGAAACCTATCAATCTACGAAAAATGGTGTAAAACAGAAGATCAAAACAAAACTTGGTTTGCTGATCTTATCCCAAACCTTCCAAAATCCTCCAAACCATTAACTGGCAACTACGATTACAACGACGACACTGTTAAGGATGGCGGCATTGAACCAGCTTATTTTAACAATGGGCTTAAGGTAAATATTAACGCTGGTGATTTATTACTTTTACCATCGGGTTGGATTCATGCAGTTTATACACCATGTGACTCCATTATTGTTGGTGGGAATTTTTTGAATTTATTGTCACTTGAAAATCATTTGAAAGTTTATGATATTGAAATTAATACAAAAGTTCCAGATAGATTCAAGTTTCCTGAATTTGTTAAAGTTATTTGGTTAATTGGTTGGCATTTGATGAATAATGATATTAATAAAAATGGTGTTTTAAGTGAAGTTGAATTGAAGTGCATTAAACAACTATTACCATTTTATAAATCTCAATTATCTTTAATTAATGGGAATAAATCAGTTCCAACGAACAAAAGCTTGAAAACAATAATCAATAAGATTAAAAGTTCTTTACCAACTGGTATAATTGGTAAACCTGAAGTTTTTGTTGATTGTTTTGAAGAATGGTATATTGGCCAACTTGAAAAAATTAATAATAATAATACTGATGACGGGAATGGAAAAGTTAAAAGGGAAAGAGAAAGTCTTGATGATGATTTTGATAATGAATCCAAACGACAAAAACATGCGTAATTTGTATCTATATGTATGTATTATGTAGGAGTATTCATGACGGATAAAACGATTTTACAATGAATTTTAAAATGACTGTAGAAACTCAAATAAACTTTAAAACTTTAATATTTATACTCAATCAACAAAAAGAAAGGGGGAAAACTCGAATAAATAAAACAATGTAATAAAAGACAAACAAAACAACAATAAGAAAAAAACTGGAGAATGGATAGAAAAACAAAAAATGAGAAATATAGATAGTGTTTATGATGATAATTATAATGAAAAAAAAACCATCCATCAGCCGTATATGTACAATCAAGCTAAAATACGTAATCCTGAAGCAGGTGCACCAACTTGTGTAATTTTGGTAATTTCACAAATCTTGCCCTTTTCAGAACTGTGATAAACAGCTCCAACCAAAGCTTCAACACTCTTTGGAGATCCTTTGTAAATTGGTGTATGAGTACCACAACAGATTTCGAAATCTGCATATGGATCGAAGTCAACTTCAATTGCATCCGTGGAAATAGAATCACTCTTTGCTTTGATTTTCTTGGCTTGTTCAGCTCTAGGTCCTGAACCTGATGGCATCAAATTCAAGAATTCAGTGGCAAAGTATGAAGCCAATGCAAAGTTCTTGTTTTTGAATGATTGAGTCATAGCAACTTGTAATGCGTTGGCACGGTGTGCAGGTTGTAAGTTGGCCTTTGTGAAGTATGCAGCTAGTTCCAAGTTACGTTTTATGTCTTCAGCTGGTAATGATCTTCTCTCCAACTCAATAGATAAACCTAGAATGTACTCTTTACAAGTTGACAGTAATTTCTTACAATCAGCTTCATCATCAGAAGTGAAAACAACCAATGTTGTAATGGTGTAGATGATTGAACGAAAAACTTCAATAGCTTCTTCCAATTTGTTACTTTTAAACAATCTGTAACCTTCTTGAACAGTTGTTTCCAATTGTTCAAATCCAGGCACGTATGGTAAAATTTTGGAGTTGGTTTCTTCTTCAGGGTCATGTCTAATGTAGGTCTTTAGGGATGGTAAACCATCAACAGCAGGGAAGGACAACTTGTTGGCTTGGTAAACGGTCATAAATCTCTTTCTCAATGGTTCAAAGTTAACAACACCCAATTGTTTGTTCAACATTTGGGCGGCAGGTTCAAAAGCACCAGCAGCAATGTAACCAGCAGCAGATTTGGAGTTACGCACCCATTGGCCTAATTCACCAGGTAAAGCACCAGTTTCAGGAACGTCAACTTCGTCAATTTCTTCATCAATAGCAACTTCAAGATCTTCATCACCAAGATCCCAACCTTCATCATCTTCCAAACCATCAGCGTCATCAAATAGACCTTCATCGTCATCTTCAAAGGTTAAACCTCTGTCTTCAGCAACGGCACCATTTGTAGAATCGGTGTTTTGAATGGATAAGTTTTCAAACTTACCAGATAATGCTTGTTCAAAGTATGATAATGAAGCTTGTTTCAAAGGCCAGTTAGCAGTACCATCAATTTTAACTTGAGGAACAGCGCTTGGACCACCTAATGTTGGTAATTCAATGTCAGCTTCAGTTAAACCGGATTCGCTCAAGATACTATCAGCAATGTCATCTAAACCATTGCTTTTGGCAGTAGCATAAGCTAATGGAGTTAAACCTGATTCAATAAACAAATGAATCTTCTTTTCAACAGAGTTCAGGTATAAAGAGTTTTGGAATAATGAAGACATATCACCTCTAGCTTCAGCAATTTGTTCCATTTTAGATAGTTTGTCAGAATCACCAGTGACTAAGTACATGAAGGACAATCTTTCCAGTTTCTTCAACTGTTGGTAGACTAATTCAACAGCTTGAACGTTACCTTGTGATAAAGCTTCTTTACCAAGTTTTTCCCAAATGACCTTGTTGTTCAATTTTTTGGCTTCAGTTAAAGCAATTTCCAAGTTGTTACATTCAATTGCTAATTCAAATCTAGTTTCAGGATCTTCAACGAATTGTAAAGCAATTTCAGGGTATCCAGTTTTTTGCAAGTAACCAATAATGTTTTGACCAACCAAATTGGAAGAATGAATAATTCTTAAAACTTCGTTAAAGTTTTTGTTGACCAAAGCCTTTTTGAATCTGTATTCAGTTGGGTCGATGTTAACAATTTCAACTTCACCCTTTCTGTTCAAACAGTAACAGTTAACACCTGAAACTCTAGTGATGTATAAAGTGTTTTCCAAAGTCTTGATAGTACCGTTGTCACCGTTCAATAAGGCATACTTGATATGGTTCAAAGTGGAGTAGATTAAAACACCAGTATCATCCCAAGCGGCACTCTTGACTCTGATTGTTTCATGCATGGACATAACGGTTTCTAATTTCTTGTTAGCAATGGTAATGGTATGCTTAGACAATAAAGCAACATATTGACCATCAGCAGACCAACTTGCATATTTAGCATTGTTGATTTGAATTTCAGCCAATTCCTTCTTTTGTTGGACATCAAAGTGGACAACTGAAGTTGCTTTCATTAACAAAATAGTACCTGGGCCAGAGTATAGGATATCTTTGACAGAATGATCTAATTCGATGACTTTAGTAACTGTATTTTTCAAATCTCTAACCTCCAACTTGTGAGTAATCTTGGAGAAAGTAACGTATCTGTTACGAGCAATGAAACAAGCAGCAGTTGCTTCACCATCACCTCTAGAGTTTGGTTCTAAAGCACCAACAATTTCTTTTGGAACAGTAACGTAAGAAAAAACACCATTTTCACCTTCACCAGCTTGAATTAACATGGAATGTTCAGCAGGATTATAAGAAATGTTTCTAATCTTAGTCCAAGATTTGGAAATTTTGTTTAATGATAACATCGGTAAAGACACCTTTTGCTTATCGTATTGATATTGTTGAACTTGGTTTTCATTGTTGATAAAGAATAATGTATTTTGGAATAAAGCACTTGCTGGACGTTCTCTATCCAATTTGAAAACCATAACACCAGAATCGTGACAAGTGGCAAACAAGTTCATTGTTGGATGAGCAGCAATTAACCAGAATCTATCATTTTCACGCTTGAATTGTTTAACAGGAGTCCTCTTGTTTAAATCCCAAGTTCTAATGGTTCTATCTTCACCGACAGAGATGATTAATTCTTCAGTTGGATGGAATAAGACACATGGGACGTTGTTGGTATGTCCTCTACAACTGTCAACTTCCCAGGCTCTAGTTTCATTCATTCTCCATAATTTGACAACCCTATCATCACCACCAGAGACGATAAGTGGTAAAGTTGGATGGAAAGAAGCCCAGTTGACACCTTTATCGTGACCTTCTAAAACATACTTGACAACAGCATCAGTGTTACCAAAGATATCTTGTTGAGGAACTTGGTTTCTAATGTAGTGGTCATCATACGATCTATTACCCATACCACCATGAGGAGCGGAATGTTTTTGTCTTAAACCAGAGATATCCCAAACTCTAACTGTTTGATCCAAGGATGCAGAAACGATTAAATCTTGGGAATGATGGAATTGGGCACACATGACGTAGTGATTGTGTCCAGTTAAACAAGCAATTTCTTGACGGTTTTGCCAATTCCAAATTCTAATTGTTTGATCATCGGAACAAGAGATAATCCAAGGTAAATCATGATGGAAAAACACAGTTCTAACGTAATCTAAATGGCCAGATAAAGTGAATAAACATTTTCTAGTTTGTAGAGACCAGACTTTAATTGTGTAATCATCACCACCTGAAACAAAGATTGGTTGAGTTGGATGGAAATCGACACCTCTGACAGGACCATCGTGTTCTTCGAATCTATCGATCAAAGTACCCATACGATAATCCCATAGTTGAATTGTGGAAGAGTGTAGTGAAACTAAGATCCAAGGTCTTTTTGGGTGAAAGGCAACACCTTTTGCTCTTGAAGATTTGGATTCAAACTTTTGAACATAATTGAAAAATAATTGTAAGTTTGTGTTAGTAAGTTGATTGTAAACAGAGATGGATCATATCATCATTATCATCAACCAGCACACGTAAGTCCTTGAAAAGCAAGGTGTGTGTTCGTGTGGGCTGGATTGAATTGGATTGAGATTGAACTGGAAATAATAATATACATACCTTTGTTAGCATCTTCATCTTGAAAGGGTTATTTAGTGTTGATAGTATAAGATTGTTGGAATTGAAGGGGGTAAATGGGAATTGAAAGCCCAACAGTGTTCTTTTGTTTGTTAATTCGAGTAATCCACCATGTTGTTCTTTTCAGGTTGAAATCGAATACTTTCAAATCGATTCTCTTTGTTCTTTTGGTGCGATCGAGATTTCCACTCTGCTTATGTCATGTATTACTATTATTAACTAATATATTATGTAATTGATTTGGTTTACCCGGACTTTGTCGTGTGTTACCTATTAATACTCCAACAACAAGCACCATACACAAATAGCTATCATTATAATGAATATATATATATATATTAAACTTGTTATCTCTCAATATATACAAATAAATTACACCAGACCAGTTAAGTATTAACCAACTAGTACGAACACTATTCATCCCCATCTTTATCCCCATTCCCATACAGGGTAGAGCAGGTTGATTGAGAATAAATCCAGTGTGTAGCATGTATTAATTAACTGACGCGCCGCGAGTGCAACTAAAAATTTAAAAAATTAGAAAAAAGACAAAATATTTCGCTCCCTTTTTCACTTTTCTCTGCCCTTTTTTTAAGAAAAAACTTCAGAATTTTTTAGTTAAAAATCATGGTCGTGTAGAACGCAATTTTCGAACCATTTTTGAAATTTTTTTTTTCGTTCCAATTTTTCGTCTCTTTCGAGATGGAGATTCCCATGAACCCAAGCATGCTCTAATTGTTGTTTGACCCGTATACACTCCCAACAGCAACACACACAAACACACAAATAACTTACTTCTTACTATTACATCTCCATTTGATCCTACCTAGAATTTTACAATCCAATTCAACTTCATCAAAGTTATATATATTTAATTACATATAATGTCTAGATTCTTCACCGCCACCTACGAATCGGACTCTTCCTCTGACGAAGAACTCCTCTCCACCGATGATGAATTAATCTCCTCCTCTGGATCTGATTCTGAACAACAACAAGACTCTGATGACGATGAATCAAACAACAATGGTGATGATGATGACTCTGAAGACTGGGACTCTGATTCCGGCATGGATGACGATTCTGATGATGATGATTACTCATCCGGTAAAGCTAAAGGTCCTTCTTACTTCCTTAAAAAAGATTTCTTGAAAGGTGCATCAAATGATTCCGATAGTGATTCCGATAGTGACGATGAAAAGAAGGTCGTTAAATCAGCAAAGGATAAATACTTGGATGAAATTGCAACCTCTGTTGATCAAATTGAAAATTTCTCAATGGTTGAAGATTGGGTTAAAATTGCCAACGAATTTGACAAATTATCAAAGGCCATTTCAAGATATCCTCAATATCATATCCCTGTCCCAAGATTATACATTAAGTCTCTAGCTATCTTAGAGGACTCAATCCAAGGTCTTCAAGACAAGGAATTCAAGAAAAAATTAAATGCATCAGAATCAAAATCTTTAAACATTGTTAGACAAAGAGTTAAGAAGGCATCAAAAGAGCAACAAGCAGAACTTGATCAATATAGAAAGGACCCAGAAGGTTACGAAAATGGTACCACCGAAACTGCCCTTGAACAAGAAGCTAAAGAACAAGAAGCTAAAAAGGCTTCTACGTCTGAATCTGCAGGTTTCTTTACTGTTTTACGTTCTGTTATTGAAACAAGAGGTAAAAGAGGTGTTGATCAAGCTGAACAAATTGCCAATTTGGAAGAATTATTACAACAAACTTCAAATCCTCACCAATTGATCTCCATTTATCTATTGTTAATCCCAGTTAGATTCGATATGTTCTCAAAGGCCCCTTTCATGCCTTTAGTTCAATGGAATAAAGCTTTAAATGATATCAATGCCTTCTTAGATGTTTTACAACAAAACCCTAACTATGCTGTTAGTGAACATGCCTTGCCAACAGATGATATTGAAACTGAACCTGAAGCTGATTCCAATGGTGTTAAACAAATTGTTGGTTCCATCGTTTCATTGACTGAAAGATTAGCCGATGAATTAACCTCTCAATTGTTAGTTATTGATCCACATTCTACTGAATACGTTGCCAGATTGAGAGATGAAACTTCAGTTTACTCATTATTAGTCAAGACTCAAATTTATTACGAAAGAATAACCCCTGAAGAAGACCTTACAACAACAAAGGGTGATCAATTGTCAAGAGTCATTTTAAAGAGATTGGACCACATTTATTTCAAGCCATCAAAATTGATCATTTTCTCAGAAAGTTCAGCTTGGAAATCATTCAACGATAAATTAGACTCTAAAGTCCATCCAAATCTTTCAGAATCTGGTTTACAAGGCACACAATACACAAACTCCTTGATGGATGCTTTATGTTTGAATTTATACAAGCAATCAAACTCCATCTTTAGAAAGAAAGCTGTGTTATACCACATTTACTACTACGCTTTCAATGACCAATACTACAAAGCTCGTGATATGCTTTTACTTTCTCATTTGCAAGCTTCAATCCACACAGCTGATCCTCAATTACAAGTGTTATTCAACAGAGCTTTAGTTCAATTAGGTTTATCTGCATTCAGATGTGGGTTAATTCCAGAATCCCAACAATTATTACATGAAATTGCCACTTCTGCTCGTCAAAAGGAATTATTGGGTCAAGGTGTTCAAAGATTCCAACAACAACAAGGACAACAACAATTACAAGGTCAATCAGCATCCGTTAATAAACAAAGATTGTTACCATTCCACATGCATATTAACTTGGAACTATTGGAATGTTCTTTCTACGTCGCTTCACTACTAATTGAAATCCCATTGATTGCATCAAACCCTGAATTTGCTAAAAAGAGGCAATCATCTTCAAAATCATTCAGAAGGGTTTTGGAATACCATGAGAGACAAATTTTCACTGGTCCTCCTGAAAATACCAGAGATTACATAATGCTTGCAGCTAAATCTTTATCAAAATCTGACTGGTTAAAGGCAAGTGAATTAATCAACTCAATTAAGATTTGGGAATTGTTCAA
Organism: Ogataea salicorniae; assembly: GCA_030557545.1. Classification (NCBI taxonomy): domain Eukaryota; kingdom Fungi; phylum Ascomycota; class Pichiomycetes; order Pichiales; family Pichiaceae; genus Ogataea; species Ogataea salicorniae. Next base: position 109,857 of record JAKTPI010000022.1, read on the forward strand.
CAATTTAGAAGATTTGAAGAATATGTTGTGTTTGAAATTGAAAACAGAATCTTTAAGAGTCTACTTGTTCAATAACAAGAGATTCTACTCAAAATTATCAGTCTCGAATCTATCAACACAATTCTCAATGTCAGAATCATTTATTAAGTCAACAATTTCCAAAATGATTTTCAACGATGAATTATCAGCTGTTATTGATCAATCTTCAAATGTTGTTGAATTTGTTGAAGAAGATTCAAACAAGGCTAGTAAATTACAAGAAATTGCTTTAGGTTTAAGTGAAAAAGTTAATCAAATCATTGAAAAGAATGAAAGATTAAGTACCGGTGGTTATCAAGTTCAATACGAAAAAAAACAAAATAATGGTAATAACGGTAATAGATATAATAACGTGAGTGTTGGTGGTAAGAAATAAACGAAATAAATCAAGTTGCATAACTTCATGATTAATATACCCTTACTATTATCATTTTTATCTCTGTTTATATGTTATTGTTTGTTTTTCACCATTTTATCATTCTTTCTACATTCATCTAACTTCCATTTGTTCCATTCACCATTTTTGTGTTTTTATTTGATTGTTTATTTGTGTTTTTTTTCTTAATGCTTGTTTCTATCCTTCCCCCTTTTTCTCTTTTTCCCCCCTCCTTTTTCTTTATCTCTTTTTTTTCCTTTCCTTCTTCTTTTTTTTTTTTTTTTTTTTTTTTTTTTTTTTGATTGTTTTTTTTTTTTTTTTTTTTTTTTCCCTCTTTTTTTTTTTCCCCCCCCCCCCCTTTTTTTTTACATAAATTATTATTTTTTTTTTTTTCTTTGTTTGTGTTTCTACCTGTTTTGTTAAATATACTACATCTTTCTTATTAAACTTTGAGTAAACCAGTAACAGAATTTTACCTATAAATAAGTGGATTACATCAATTGGTTTTGATTTTTTATGGTGCAGAGATTAATGTACAAGGCCAAATGTTAAAATCCAGTAGAAATACTTAGTAGTTTGGCATGACTTTTTTTTCCAGAAGGTTACATACACTACACAGGTGTAACCAGTAGGAAACTGAAACATATACAACAAGTGGAATTTCGAAGGTAATTCCTTTTTATGTAACTATTTCATCTTGTTATAAACCATAAATTGCAACGTACGTGTTCAACAAGTTTTACTTAAACATAAATATGGAATCAAATGAATAAACTTTACAAACACAGCATTAATTAATTACTCTATAAAATGTATGCATAATGATGCATAAATGCCGTGTTTCATTCACCGAAACGAACAATAACAAAGTTCGGGAATTGACGCTATGGCTGTGGGTTTGAAAAAAAACATTTGAAACTGCGGCAACGTTTCTGCAAATGGAATAACCTTTTCAACATTTTCAAATGCCGGATGCTCAGCACCAAGGTTTGGGGCATTTTGTTATGCGAGTTTCGTGGGCATCTGATTATTATGTATGTGTACAATAGACTGTCTAAGAAGTTATTTTAATTAACAAAATCATATGGATATACATGTACGATGTATCTTTGAATTACAAATCGATTAGTACTAACAAACAATTTTGACTGGGAAATACAGTGCAAACGTGTTAGGTATAAAGCCAAGAGAAAGAGTAGCTTTTTTTCTTGCTTTTTTATTCTTCGTCCTCCCGGCGATCGGTGACTGAGCACATCACAACACCCAATTCAATTCATATCATTTTCAAATCCCACAAACGATTGTTTTTTATCGGCGTATAAATACTTCTGCATATCTCTCTCTAATTTATTCTTCACAATTTGTTTGATTGGGTGCCATTATTTCACTATCTTATCTATTTGTTTTATATATATTTGTATACCTCACCCCCATTCGAATATATTTTAGATTTTTGTCTTTTTCAACTATTTTCCCATCTCCTTCAAATTTTGTTATGACAAGCAAAAAATCGGTCAATACTTTCAATTTATCACAAGCTTCAACTGAAGATCTATACAAAACAATAGCTAAGATTGGTGATATTTTATCATACAGAGAACAAACCCAACATAAAAGTTTCAAAAAAAAAAAGAAAATGAACAACGAACCATCATCATCAAAGGAACATCATCACCATGGAAACCCAACTGAAAAAACTTCAAGAAAGGAACACTATTCTTCCCAAACAAAATCACCTCACCATAATCACGGTTCCCCAAGACCTCATCACAATCAATCAAGAAGAGGCCATTCAAAGCATCAACAACCTTATCCATATTCTTACTCATCTGGTGACTACTCATTCCCACCCCCACCACCTCCAGGTCTTTATGGTGGTTCTCATCAATTTGGTGGATACCCTCCTCCATCTCTACCACCTCCTCCATTTAGGAGATACCCACATCCGTACGAGAAACACTACAAGTATAGTGGGTGGGGTTATCAATCTGGTGATAGCTCAGAATACGATTCAGATTGGAAAATGGAAACACCTAATGTGAAGAGACCAAAAGCTAGCGTTGCTGAAGTTGTTGACGTTTACGAACTTGACAACGATCAAGAAGACAAAGAAGAAGGAGACTCCTCAAGTGTTACCACAGCTTCTGAAAAAGCCAGATAATATCCCTTCAATTACTGACTCTTTTCTTTTTTGTAGTTTTCTACTTCAATGATTTTTCATTTGTCTCCAATTGTCAACTTGAGCTTCTATTTTGTTTTTTTTTTTTCCATATATAAAATTAAGCTCTTTTATCATCTTTATTCAATTATGATTGTCGCATCCACTAGTATCAATTTTCTCTTACAATTTGACGATATTTTCAACGGTAAGAATTAGGGGTATCAATCTAATTTATTTTCTCTTATCATTATTATTACTATTTTTAGAGCATTTTTGCTCCCGCTTTTTCAAATACATACAATTTTACAATAAATTATCAACTTGGTCTTTTTTTTCCTGCTTTTTTGTCACTCTTTTGATCAATAATAGAGAACTAAATTTTTATGTGATTCTTTTTTTTTTTGCTGGATATCCTAAGATACTGCTCTTTTATGCTATTGAACTAAATAGGTATTTAATGTCAATACATACAAATCAATTTGTCAACTTATCAATTAAACCCACAATCAAATGTCCCTCGTTGGATTCATGATGGAGTTTATATACCGTGGGGTATCTTTGTATGTATACCTGTATATTATTTTTTATAGCTTAGTCACTAGTCTTTCAGTTTAATAACAATCCTCTGTTGAATCTGTAACAAAAAAAAACCTAAAAAAGAAGGAGACATTTTTGTTATCGAAAAATATGACGTCATTTCAGGAACGCGTTCTTTTTGGGATGAAATTGTAAATCATATACCTAAGATTGCCAATTTACAATCCTTTAACTTCTGTTTTTTTTTCATCTTACCAACCGGGTTTCTTTCAATATTTTAGTAGCTAACTTACGTATATATAGTTTTCATCAGATACAGAGACAAATTAAATCGACTGCTTTGCTATTTTGCTTTGAATTAAATTTCTGTCACCAAAGTTCGCTAGTACACATTCCACATTTAAATAAGATTGCCAAATTTTGCAATCTATAATTAGTATACATTTGCCAGATTACCAAATTTGTTTCCATACTATTCATCATTTGAAAAAAAAGTTGTTTGATTCACTCAATAGTTCTAGACATCATGTCAAAACATTACAAAAAACTTTCTAGTAAGGCTTCAGATTTTGCCCAATTTGATAACGAAAATTCAGAAACGATATTCGAACTTGATCACCATAGTCAAAGGCAAGATGCGGACACATTTGAAATGAAAGATATTAGAAGAGGTTCAAACAGTAAGCCAGAAACCCATCACAATGAAAGAAATGGAAGTCATAGCAGTAGCAACAGTGACACTTTTGCCTCAGATACTATTCAAGATGACAACGATGATTCATTTATTCACTCCGGCCGCCATTCTGAAGACCTTGAAGACATTATTTATGCAGATCCAAACACTTCCAACATGGATGACTTTGACTTTAGATACCAACACGTCAATTTTAATATCACACCAACTAACAAATTGAAAGGTTCCAAATTACTTTATTTCACATCAATATTCTCCTCAATTGGTGTCTTTCTCTTTGGTTTTGAACAAGGTGTTATGTCTTTAATTATTACTGAACGTTCATTTTTAAACTACTTTGATTCTCCAACAGATTTACAAATAGGTACGTTGATTGCTCTTTTAGAATTAAGTGCTCTATGCTCATCGTTAATTGTTCCTTACTTTTCTGATAGCAAAGGACGTAAATTCACCATTATCACAGGTGCTTTCATATTTTGTATTGGTGGATTATTTCAGGCATTGGCACCCTTTGAAGCAATGTGGGTTCTGATGATTGGTAGAGTGATATCAGGTGCCGGTATTGGGTTCTTATCTTCAATTATCAATTTGTACCAAAGTGAATGTTCCCCTAATGATCAAAGAGGTATGATTGCATGTTTGGCATTCACCGGGAACATTTTTGGTTTCTGTACTTCTATCTGGTTGGATTTTGCTTGTTCTTATTTACCCGGTACTAGTTCTTGGAAAATCCCACTTTTAACTCAAGTTTTATTAGGTTCAGTTCTATTTTGCGGTGGATTTTTCATTGTCGAATCACCACGTTGGTTATTAGCTAATGATTTTGATAATGAGGGATATCTAATCTTAAAACTTTTCAATTACGATGAGGTTAATCCATTGAAGGCTAAATTGGAATTCGTCAACATCAAAAACACCATTGAAAATGAAAAATTCCAGTCGGCTTCAGTTAAGAAAACTTGGTTATCAACAATCAGAAATAACTTTAAAGTAATCTGTATTGGTGCTTCCTCTTTATTTTTTGCTCAATTCAATGGTATCAATTTAATTTCATATTATGCACCAATGATTTTCCAAAAGGTTGGATTTGAAGGTAAATCATCTTTTTTGATTACCGGTGTAAATGCCATCATTTATTTGGCATCTTCATTTATTCCTTGGTTCCTTGTTGACAAACCAGAGATTGGTGGTGGACGCCGTAAGTTGTTTATCATTGGTGGGTTAATAATGGGTGTTTGTATGTACCTATCAGGATTTTTAAACGCTGTTGGTGAGCATTGGGCTTCAATATTAGTTGCTGTTTTAATTGTTGTTTACAACGCTGCATTTGGTTTGAGCTGGGGTCCATTGGCTTGGTTGTATGCTAGTGAAGTTTATGCTGATTCATATACTAGATCAGTGGGTGCTTCATTGGGTACTGCTGTTAATTGGTTCAGTAATTTTGTGGTTGGTGAGTTATCTCCTGAATTGTTGAATTTGATAGGTTGGAAATTGTATTTGGTCTTTGGTAGTTTCTGTTTCCTCAGTGTGGCTGTTGTTTATAAATACTACCCAGAAACTGCTGGTGTTGAGTTGGAAGATATGGATCAATTGTTTGATGAGTTTTACGATGAAAAAATAAAATAAGGTTGTTTGTTTTGGGTTCAAAAGATGTACAAATTTATTGTGTAGCTAAATACTCCATATTATTATCATTCTTGTAACACTTTTGTCTATGCTGGTCATAGGGGGGTTTTCTTATTTATTTAAATTGAAACTGAGCTCTCTAAACTAATATAAATATGTATATGAAAGGTGGCAAATCATATCTACAAAACATATACATTTGTGCACTACACATGTAACTATTTCTTTCCCAATTTCAACCATTTTGGAATCTTTTTACCATTAGCACCAGAATCTCCACAGGAAGGTTTAGTACTGAAGAAACTTCCTGATCCAGAGCTACCCAACAAATCTCCTGTCTTCTGTGTATCATCGTCAAGCACATCCTTCATTTCAGCTCTACTAAGTTCTAGCTTAACTTCATCCAGTTCATCGAGATTTTTGGCCTGTTCCATGTACTCACTCTTGATATATTGTAATCTTTTGATGTTTGCTCCATCTTTGTAAACTAATAGAGATCTATGGCCAAATCCACAGTCCGCGACGAGCAATTTCGCAAAATCCTCTGATGTCGTTAAGATTGATTGAGAAGGGTATGGCACATGCAATTCAAAAACAGGTTCTTTTGAACCATTAGAGAGCTTTTGGGTTTGCGCTGGAGATAGATTCAAAATCTCATTGACTAGCAATTGATACAAATCATAAATGGTTTGAACTGGTGACATGCTCAATTGAACGGTGGTTTGATCAGGGAACTTTATTCTGATCAAGCATTCCTTAACAATACTTTTCTTTTTTTGTTGGGATTGTAGAGCATCTCTTTGTCTTTTTGTCATCAATGGGCCATTGTTACTGCCTGCTTGTTTGGCTAGTATAGATTGATATAAACGGGCTTGATCAATAGTTGGCTCGTGGGCTGAGTCATCTTCTATTGGGGCCTGAATATGGTTGATTAAAACTGGCCTGTAAACTTCAATTTTTGGTTCAGTCAATTCTTCCTTAACTTCCTCTTTACTCGATTCTGATGTTTGGACAATTTCTTTTGAATCAGTTTGGGAACTTGAAATTGGTGAGATGGTATCAATTTTCGATATTTCTTGGATTGATGCAGTGACCGGTGAAATAAGTGAAGGTTCTATTTCGTTGTTGGCATCGGTCATCAATTGATCGGACTTTTCGCATTGTTCAGCTTGTACCTCACCGGTAATTTCGATTGATTCCGATCTTTTAAATCTTAATCTAATAGAATGGTTACCACTTATTAGACCTATCAGACTTAATGGTTGATTAAGTTGATCTAGAGTGCTCAACACCGTACTGAAACTTTGGATGGTTGGTTCATAAGAATATGTAATGGTCTTTCCTGGAACTTGTGAAACAAATAATCTACCAAAAAACTTTAAGCCGGTATTAGACTCAAATGTTTGTAAAACTTTCAAAATAGAATCATTCCCGTGGAAAGAATTGATTAACTGGGCTGTTGGTGGCATTGTGAAATCATTATCGCCTTCTGGTGCTATTATTTGAAGCTTTATTGTCACTTTTGAGTTTGAACCATTCGTTGAACTATGAGTTGCGCCATTCGGCAATGGGGTCAACTCTAATTTGACACCTTGTGGTAGGTTAGAAAGTCTTATTGGTAGAGATAAGTCAACTATTGCTTTTCCATGTTTAAGAGTATATGAATCCGAGGAAACTTTAAAATGCTTACAACTATCAATTAGGACTTGGTTGAGTAAAGTCGACGGATTAGTTTGGCACTTGAAAGATTTGAACTGGAAAGTGACTGTTATTTGGGACATTGCCTAACTTTGGATTTATTGGATTGTTACTAACAAACAGAGGGGGTTGATTCTTGTGATATAACTTGACGATTAAAGTACAGTTTCTTGTACATCGTTTTGCCTTCAGTTTGCTATAAAATTGGACATACGTTATTTTAATTTAATAATCACATGTAATTGATCACGTGCTTTTATTTATAAACCGCACCAGCCATATCTTACAGTATTAGTTTTCTAAAGCTTGTGGCGCAAATCGCGTCTTGTTGCGAACTTTTGAAAACCGATCCAAAAATTTGTTTGTTTTTGTTTTGATACCTTTGTTTTACAGGTAAACAAAGGAATCATCATTCCTTTTAACTATATACTCAAAACTAATTACTATCCTTTATTACTGGCACCCCAAGTTTTGTACCTTTTTTAAAGCTTATTATCAGCCATCTTTACTGTGCCAAACAAACATCAAAATGAATTCTCTGCCTAAACGTTCTGACTCCGCTAGGTCTCTATCTTCGTTAAAGACTAACTCGCCAACAAAGTCGCTAAGATCAACAGGTTCAAGATCACCTCAAAAATCACCATTAAAACAACAAATACAGCAACTTTACTCTCCCGTTCAACTATTATCTGGGTCACAACCTTCATTTCAACTCCCTATTAAAAACACAAACATCAAAGTCATTGTTAGATTTAGACCTGAAAATGAAATGGAAAGAAACAATGGTTCTGAAAACATTGCTCAGTACGACGAAGGTAATAGAAGTGTCACCATTAATTCATCTTCTTTGAGTACAAATAGTTTTACATTTGATCATATTTTTGGAGAAGAAACCACTCAACAGCAGATCTTTAACTATTCAATCAAGCAAACAACAGACGACTTAGCACAAGGTTATAATGGTACTGTTTTATGTTATGGTCAAACCGGTTCTGGTAAATCACACACCGTGATGGGTGACTTGAACGATGAAAAAGTGAAAGGAGTAACTCCAAGGATTTTTGAGCAAATATTTCAAAGTATTGAAAGTTCACCAAAAACATTGGAATATACAGTTGGTGTTTCATATTTAGAAATTTACAACGAAAACTTAAAAGATTTGTTAAATCCTAAAAACAACAACAAACTATCTATCCATGAAAACAAAGTGGACGGTGTTTATGTTACAAACTTGGAAACCTTGTATGTCTCTAACTTGAACGATGTTTACACAATTTTAGAACAAGGTAACTTGAATAGAAGTGTTGGATCCACTAATATGAATGAGCAAAGTTCAAGATCACATGCAATCTTTCAAATCAGATTGAGCTCCAAAAATTTGGATGATGGTGTCATCAAAACTGGTAATTTATTTTTAGTGGATCTAGCGGGCTCTGAAAAAATTAATAAAACAGGTGCTTCAGGTCAACTTTTGGAAGAGGCTAAAAAAATCAACTCTTCATTATCTGCATTGGGAAATGTGATTAATTCTTTGACTGATGGTAAGTCGACGCATATTCCTTATAGGGATTCTAAATTGACTAGAATCTTGCAAGAATCATTAGGTGGTAACTCGAGAACTACATTAATCATCAACTGTTCTCCATCCTCCTACAATGAACAGGAAACTTTATCAACTTTAAGATTTGGTTCCAGAGCTAAAAAGATCAAGAACAATGTTCATATCAATAGTGAATTGAGTAACAGTGAACTAAAGAAAAGATTCTTAGATCAAGTTAAAGTGAACGATGAAAATCAAAAAAAGATACAAAAAATCGAAACCAGAAATCAACATTTGGAAGAAGTCAATTATCAACTCAAGGAAGAGTTACAAAAATACAAAGATTTAATGAACCTACAGAACACACCAGATGAGATATCTAAACTGAATTCAACTATTATTGAATTACAAACAACGCAAAGTTTGATGTCTAAAGAACTTGAATCTAAATCGTTACGTATTTCAGAATTGGAACAAGAAACAAACAAAGCGGTGCAAGACACAACTAAACTAGATACTTTGGAAAGAGCTCTGTCACAATTCTCCACACATATAGAACAAGTTGAAAATCAAAACAAACAATTGAGAAAAGATATTGAATCTTTAGTTGAAGTCAGTGAACTGAAAAATGAAAAGATCAAAGAACTTGAATTGCAAATATCAGAACAAGATAAGTTGGTCGAGCAGGACTCGTCAATTTTTGAAAACAAATTGAATCAATTGAAATCAAGACTGACTTCAGCAAAATCAACAACCACAGCAACAGCTTCGAATTCACAACCAGTATCAAGCTTATCACAACGGCGTGCTGATAAAACTGAAGAAAAGGAGAACGTTGTTGTTGATGAGAAAGATCTTTCTACTATGAGACATTCTATGAAGAAGAGAATAGGGTTGAATCTAAGGATTGTTAAACCAATGAGAGGTGGTCAAGAAAACGATTAAATTGTTTTCTTCTCTTTGTTGAATTTCAAGTTTCACTTTTCATGTTCGCCTGTAATTATTGTATAATACCTTGTTTGTTGATAATATCACCGTCTTGTTTCCTCCATTTTCCGTTTTTAATATTTAGTGTTTTTCGTTTTCATGATATATTAATTATATACCCAGATTTCAAGCTAACCCTTGTTTACATAGTCGAGTATCCAGAGGTTCTAACAAAGAAAAGCAATCATTACATTAATGTACATAAATGTACCCCAAACTATTCATATAGTATACGATCTATACAATTCATAAAATATAAGTAGGACAACAAATAAACAAGGTTCTTAAATTTCATAGCATTTGGTATCAATGAATCGATTTATTCGAAAGAGCTTTGGCCGAGTTTCAAGCTTAAAATATTTCTGATATCACTAGTGAATCTTAAACTGTGCAATAATGGTAAAAGATTCATCAACTCCATATCATCAGGATCATTAATCCAGCCTTCAATCATAATTCCGTTTTCTTGTTGCATGCTAAAACTTGCTGGTGAATTATCAATAATGATGACTTTACTCAAATCAAACAACGATCTACCGCTGCTTACGCTTAACCCTCTTGAACGAGATTTAGATCTCTCCCTCTGAGTTATTGGAGCTTGTAAAAGATTCTCCGTTGGTGAATTATTAGCCGGTTTTGATATCACAGGATTGTTGTTGCTAGAACCGCTATTAGCTACTTTTTGTAAAATGCTCAAATCTTTAACGTATCCTTTACCTGAAATAACAGTACAACTATCCCTATAAAGCCTTTGACTGAATAATTCTTGTTTGCCACTTTTGAAGCTTCCCTTTTCCTTCAATTGAGCTTCTTGTTCAAGGTAATCAATGATTGGATCAGCATATTCTTTAATAGATGCAGTAAAGCACACCAAATTGAACCAGTTTCTCACAATATAAAGAAATTCATCAACAAAAGGTCTTTTATAAACGTGATACAACGTTGAAATGTCACTGTTTTTCAACTTTATTTCAATTGTAGTTCCCGTATTTCTGTTCAAAATCGATGAGTTGTGTCGCGAAAGAGAATGGATAAGAGTTTCATCTAAATCTAAAACAAGGGTCTTTAGTGGCATCGCTGGAGGGTTATGTATACTAAAATTAAACAATAGTTTGGGAAAGATAAGCTTCTTCTTACGGACTATTGTGGATCTTTCGGAGTATGGTGTTGTTGATGATTGTTGACGGGATTTTGATCTCGATCTTTTAGGTTTGGGTGTTTGCTGCGAGGATGGAGGTGGCGATTGTATTAATTCGTTGGACTCAGGGTCTGGAGATGGCATCGAACCCCCCGTTGGTGATTTTATTTGATCGTCTGTTTTATCATTGATTTCAAATTCAAAGTCTTCCTCTATAATTGTAGGGATACTTGAATTCGTATCATCTTTTTTATCAATTTGTTTTAAAAGTTCCAATTGTAATGGAGATGTATTGTTTTCGTCTGATGTTGTGTCATCTAACGGATTATTAGTGATGTTATTGTCTTCATCCAATTGTTGGGTGTTGCTAACCACTACTGAGCTATAATATTGGTCACCGTTCGTTAACAATTCCTCGTGGAGCTTGTTGTTAAACACCAAATTATATATAAATCTAAGAGGGTATGTGACAATAAACAAAATGGATGTGATTGGCTGAATAATTAAATGATTAGGCAAAAATAAAATAATTTTTGACACTAGCTTGAATAGCGTTTTATCGGTGTCAATATGGAACTCATCGTAGTCTGATTCTCGATCAGTAAATTGATCCGCAGGTATTGGAATCTCTTGTCTAGCTACAATGCCAGAATCGTCAAACGATCCATTCCCAACTTGTTTCTGTGGTTGTAATTCTTGATGTTGTTGTTCTTGCTGTTGTGGAGAAGAAGGCTCTTGTTCAGAATTCAAAGTCTTGAGCTCTTCATCAAACCCAGATGATGGATTAAAAGCTTTATCTACACGATTAGCTAAAAATTGAATTGAGTTCATGACTTGTGTTTCATAAGACTAGTTTTGATGGGTCAAGTGGGACTGGATTGAATTGGAGAGTTTTCTAACGTAAATGCCTAAACTACTTTAATTCCTCTTGCACAAGGAGGTGTATACAATAGGTATCGATAGAGCGAATAAAGAAGAAATGATTTGAGGGACACTTTATCTATAATGTCTATTTTGTCTATTATGTCTATATTTGTTCAAGTGTCAAATTCGTTGTGGATTGTCTTGTGCTATGGGAACGATGCTCACATTTGATCCTGTTATTCGTTTATTGATACTTTTGGCATGTACCATTTTTAATTTACTTGTTTTGTTCAATGTGGTTTTTGGATCGCCGCGCCTTGTTTTTTTCTTTATATTTTTTGATTTTGTTGAATCGCTTCGCTTTGTGGATGTTGAGTATAGTTGGGTTCAGCTTTAGCTCGTGTTTCAATTCATCTACATTCAATAGTCCTTAGATACTCATATCATATATACAGTATATGACTTATTTGATTTATTGCTATATAGTAAAATGATATTCATACTTATCTTTTAAGCGTCTCTGGTCCCACGGTACCCTCCACCCCTGCCCCTTGTACCGCCCCTAATTCCACCCCTTCCTCTACCTCTGCCTCTTGTACTGCTTCCATTCCCAAGGTATCCATTACCATTTATACTGTTACTATTATACGTTGCAGAAACGTTATTAAAGGATTGTTTTCTGTTACCACTTCCTGGCTCTTGTAGCTTTTCATCGGTAGGTGGGGATGAAAGTGGTGAAGGCTCTTTATTGTTCAAACTAACAGAAGTCCCATTGTTCGATGAACCTAATTGCGATGATGTGGCCTTGTCGAATTGTTTTTCAGTTCTACCATTGGAGTTTGCTGTTGCTGAAGTCGTTGTGGTGCTGGAATTGTTCTCTTCTAGTAGTCTGTAAGTAAAATCGTAACCTTTTGACTTACATTCCATTTTGACTTTACCATCATCAAAATCTAAAATTAAAAATCCATAACTTAAATCGCACAAGTTGAAATGCCAGGTATTCTGGAATGAAATATAGTATAGGTCGTTTAACTGTCTTATTATTGTGTTTAGCTCTCTTTGTCTAGATTGGAAATTCAAAGATTCCAAGTCTTCGTTATCAGTCGTTAGAGATTGCGATAATTGTAAAGGTATTATATCTTCTGCGCCCTTCGTTGATACAGGGATCTTGTCAAACACTTCAAGTGCTAATTCGGTACATGTGATCATCATTGAATCGTTTAATTTAAACAACAATTTTTCATACTTTTGTTGAATGCTTTTCCAAATAACAGCGATCTTAGATCTGCTTTCGTTGAATTTGAGTTTGAAACTTTCAAAACTTGGGTTGATTGATAATTGATTGTATGATGAAGTATATTTGAAATGCAACGAATTGGAAATTGTATAATCCATTTTAAAGAAAATTGATAAATGTTCCAACAATGGTTCTCTTGCTGGTGATTGATGAGTAACAAAAAATTTAATTGCTTTGCTATAGAAATCAGGGTTCTTTTCCGTGAATTCAGTTAATGTGTAAACCAATTTACCCATTTGTAAAAGTGTTATCCATATATTACCAGGGTCACCACTTATTGGTAAAATCAAATCAGAATTATCAATTTCTTCAAACTTTGATGTATCATCAATGATATCTTTTAGATCTAATGAGGAACCTTGATGAAACAGTTTATGATAAGATAATGAACCACCTATCCCTGATAGTAATAAGCTGTGTCCAGTTTTTGTTTTGAGTGTAAATAAATTTCCATCATCAATTATATGCAAGTTGGGGATACTGTAAACTCCGTATCTGAATTTATTAATAACAAGAGAATCCTCACACATCCCATAAATAGTATAAACAGGAACCTGTAATTCTAACTCACCTCTGATAAATTGGGTTAACTCAGATAGACTCTGACTTGCTAACAGAGACTTCAAATTTTCATTCTCATTGGATAGATGTTCAACGGCATCTCCAGTCACTTTTGATAACTCTGAAATTTGCAATAATAGCTTCTCGGGTAATAATGGAGAAAATTCAACAATGTGTCTTAAATAGGATTCGTGGATTCTTTCAACACTTCCTTCATCTAAAAACCCAAAATTCCCTGTATGAATGATGATATCCGCGTTGTATTCCTCAGCTAGCTTGTTAAACAACGTTAGTTCCCCTCTTATATCCGCAACTGAAAGGATTTTGATCCCTTCTTTTTCTATCAATTTTGGAGCGTTCATGTTTCTTTTTATATGATCAATTGTTTGTGTATTGCTGATATTGTTATCACTATATCTAATGTATATTCAATGGCACTAATTGTTTGAATAGTGGCTGTTTCCAGTTGCTAATCTTTAGTATTCGAGATGTTGTTAAGTAATTGAAGCAAAGATTGTATTGTGCACTTTATTAATTGATATATAGTTATTCGTACTAAACAAAAGAAACCAGCTTGAACCAGTTCAATGTTGTCTCAATCGTTTGGGCTAGATTAAAGCTTTGAGTTTCAATATGCTCTTGTAAAATTCTTATCAGTGACGGAAACAACTGTAACGGGGTGTTGATTGTCACTATCTAACTGTATAATTCGTAGTGTGTTGGTTTGTCAACGAAATAATGATACAAAGACCCTTCTTACTTTTCTTGGGTTTATTTTGGGTATTTAATATTGGAATGGAATGACAACAGGAGTAGAATGTGAGATAGGTATAAAATCACTGAGTGTATAAACGGATTTGTACAAACAGACTGTAGAGAATTTCCAACGTTGGAAATGCCTATAAATTCGCCCGTTGCGCTATTTTGGCAGTTATCTTTACTTTTCATTATCTTTACAAATTTGAGTAGCAGGAAAGTGATAAGAGTACAAAATAAAAAGATATAGATTCAAAAATCTCGTTTTTGGTTTTATCGTTCTCAACTCAAAAAAGAACTTTGTCAAAAAACAAGATTTAATAATAATAAACTAAAGAAACGTAAATAAAGTAATCACAAAAAAAGAAAATAAATAAACAAAAAACTCAAAAAGTAATTATAAGAAAAAATAGAAATATAGAAACACAACACAAAACAAGAACCATTAGACGGATTGAATACGTTGAATTCTGTTAATTTCCAAGAAATAGTTATGATTAATTAAACTCAACTCTAGTTATCATAAGACCATATTTCGTCAGTAAACTAACAGAATCCCTTAAGAATACAAAAAAGGGTGAAAAGGATTTTAAAGCCTAGCAGCAAGTTCTTCTAACAGCTTATAATCTCTCTTTTCAATAGAACCATTACCTGGCAATCTAGTAGCACCCATCAAATATTGATCAACTTCTCTGGCACATTGTCTACCTTCTTGGATACCCCAAACAACTAAAGATTGACCTCTTCTACAATCACCAGCAGTGAACAGATTACCTTCAGATTCAACTCTGTAACCATTTGGATCAGTAGTGGTAACGGTACCTCTATTTGATCTTAGAACTTCTAAGTTATCAGATTCAGGACCAACGAAACCCATTGATAATAAAACAACATCAGCAGGGAAGAATTCTTCAGAGCCTGGGACTTCAGCCATTTGCCAAGCACCAGAATCGGCTCTCTTCCATTCAACTCTAACGGTCTTAATACCCTTAACGTTACCTTCTTCATCACCAACGAATTCCTTTGATAAAATGCAGTATTCTCTAGGATCCTTACCATAATGTTCCTTAACTTCAACGTGACCATAGTCAACTCTGAAGATTCTTGGCCATTGTGGCCATGGATTGTCCTTTTGTCTGTCATCAGTTGGGTGTGGCAACAATTCAAAGTTGACAACTGACTTAGCACCATGTCTAGTGGATGTACCTAGACAATCGTTACCAGTATCACCACCACCAATAACAACAACATTCTTACCTTCAAGCTTAGCCTTAATTTCTTCCAAGTTTTCCTCTAATAAAGCCTTAGTGTTAGACTTCAATAAAGTCATAGCATAATCAATATTCTTGAATTCTCTACCTGGAATCTTTAAGTCTCTTGGAATGGTAGAACCAACACACATTATAACAGCATCGTTTGATTCTCTCAAATCCGCAACGGTGAAATCTTCACCGATGGTGGTGTTACAAACAAAAGTGACACCTTCAGCTTCCATTAAGTCGGTTCTTCTCTTAACGATACCCTTATCCAACTTCATGTTTGGAATACCATACATCAGTAAACCACCTAATCTATCAGCTCTTTCATAAACAGTGACCCAGTGACCAGCCTTGTTCAATTGATCAGCAGCAGCTAAACCAGATGGACCAGAACCAATAATGGCAATCTTCTTGCCAGTTCTAACAGTTGGTGGAGTTGGCTTAATCCAACCTTGAGCGAAACCGTGATCAATGATACCAGCTTCGATGGACTTGATACCAACTGGTGAATTACCAGAAACGTTAACAACACAAGCACCTTCACATGGAGCTGGGCAAATCTTGGACGTAAATTCAGGGAAGTTGTTGGTCATCAATAATCTTTGTAAAGCGTCATACCATCTATCCTTGAAAACTAATTCATTCCATTTTGGAATAACGTTAGAGATTGGACAACCAGTATCGGATTGACAGAATGGAACACCACAATCAATACATCTCGCAGTTTGAACGTGTAAGTCTTCCTTTGTTAATCTTGAGGAAAGTTCTTTCCAATCGTTGATTCTAGCCTTGGCTGGTCTGTAAGGTTCGTTTCTTCTTTTGTATTTAACGAAACCACCAACCTTATCTAACTTAACAGCCTTCTTTTCTTCGTGCTTGATATCAATAATTGTATCTTCCAAATCCATAACTTTTGGTTCTTTGGCAGCAGAAGCAGCAGAAGTTGTGTTTCTTGGCTTAACCTTAGCAAATTCACCGTTAGTGATGTCGGCTTCTGGATCTTCTTTGATAGTCTTGAAGTAAGATGAGGCTTCCTTCTTCTTTAATTCTTCCTTTTTGGCAGCTTCTTCTTCTAGAACCTTTTTATATTCATAAGGGAAGACCTTAACAAATCTAGATAAGAATCTGTTGAAGTTGTTCAAAATTCTATCAGCAATTTCAGAACCAGTGTAATGTCTATGATCTTCTAACAAACATCTTAAGAATGCAATTTCAGATGGATCAGTTAATGAAGTTAATTCAACTAACTCCTTGTTGACCTTTTCTTCAAAGTCTTGAGCCATATCCAAAACATAAGCAATACCACCAGACATACCAGCAGCGAAGTTACGACCAACAGAACCTAAAACGACAACTCTACCACCAGTCATATATTCACAACCGTGATCACCAGTACCTTCAACAACGGCAATGGCACCCGAGTTTCTAACAGCAAATCTTTCAGCAGCAATACCTCTGAAGAATGCAGTACCAGAAGTAGCACCGTACAAACAAGTGTTACCAATAATGATATTTTCTTCGGCTTTGAAATTAGAGTCTTTTGGTGGGTAAACCATTAATCTACCACCAGATAAACCCTTACCAACATAATCGTTACAGTCACCTTCTAACTCTAAAGTAATACCAGAGGCTAAGAAAGCACCAAATGATTGACCTGCAGAACCTCTAATGTTAACATGAATGGTATCATGAGGTAGTGATTGAGGACCAAACTTCTTTGAACATCTGTAAGATAATGTTGTACCAATAGATCTATCGGTGTTAATGGCTTCAGCTTCAATTGTAACTGGTAAACCCTTATCTAAAGTAACTTCAGCTTCATCGATCAACTTGTTATCTAGTCTAACATGTAATCTGTGGTCTTGCTTCTTAACACATCTTGTAGCAACACCTGGTCTAATGGTATGAGCTGGGGTTAAGATTGGAGATAAATCTAAGTTTGCATTCTTGGTGGTTCTCAAATCATCTCTAACCATTAATTTTTCAGCTCTACCAACCATTTCATCGATAGTTCTGAAACCCAACTTAGCCATGATACCTCTTAATTCATTGGAAACATAGTAGAAGAAGTTAATGATATGTTCTGGTGTACCCTTGAATTGTTCTCTTAAAACAGGGTCTTGAGTGGCAATACCAACAGGACAAGTGTTAGTGTGACACTTTCTGTTATAAACACAACCCATTGAGATCAATGGTGCAGTGGCGAAACCCCATTCTTCAGCACCTAACAAACAGGCAATAGCAACATCTCTACCGGTCTTCAATTGACCATCAGTTTGGACAGTAACTCTTCCTCTTAAATCGTTCAAAACCAAAGTTTGATGGGTTTCAGCTAAACCTAATTCCCATGGTAAACCAGCATACTTGATACCAGTCCATCTAGCAGCACCAGTACCACCATCGTGACCAGAAATCAAAATGTGATCAGCTTTAGCCTTTGCGACACCAGAAGCAATAATACCAACACCAACTTCGGAAACTAACTTGACAGAAACTCTAGCTCTTGGGTTAGCACACTTCAAATCGTAAATCAATTGTTTCAAATCTTCAATTGAGTAAATATCATGATGAGGTGGAGGAGAAATCAAACCAACACCTTTAGTGGAGTGTCTAGTGTTGGCAATGCTTTCAGAAACTTTGTAACCTGGTAATTCACCACCTTCACCTGGCTTGGCACCTTGAGCCATCTTAATTTGCAATTCATCGGCATCAGCTAAATAATAAGAAGTGACACCAAATCTACCAGAGGCAACTTGCTTAATGGATGATCTCATGGAATCTCCGTTGTTAGCGGTCTTGGATCTTTCAACATCTTCACCACCTTCACCAGTGTTAGACTTACCACCTAATCTGTTCATAGCAACAGCTAAAGTAGAGTGAGCTTCCATTGAAATGGAACCATAAGACATGGCACCAGTACAGAATCTTCTAACAATTTCGGTCCATGGTTCAACTTGATCAATTGGAACTGGAGTTGAAGAAGTGAAGTCAAAATCTAATAAACCTCTTAATGTACACTTCTTGATAGCATCGTATTCTTTCTTAGAGTAAGCATCGTAAGCTTTTTCATTCTTGTTTCTAACGGCATCTTGAATGTTTGCAATAGCAGATGGATCGTTGATATGAGCATCACCACCATCTCTCCAGTGGTATTCACCAGATTCTGGTAAACCTTTTGGTAAAATAGTACTTCTTGATGGGAAACCCCTTTCGTGTAAAGTGAAAGCATCTTGAGAAATGTATTCAAAAGTGATACCCTTGATTCTAGAAGCGGTACCAGCGAAACATCTATCAATAACAGAATTGTCAACACCTAAAGCTTCAAAAATTTGAGCACCCTTGTAAGAAGCTAAAGTTGAAATACCCATCTTGGACATAACTTTTAATAAACCATCATCAATTGCATGTTTATAGTTATCTAAAACTTGCTTGTTTGATAATTGGCCATATGGGGAAGCTAATAAACCTTCATTGTTTAATTTGCACAAGGTATCCATTGATAAGTACGGGTTGACAGCATCGGCACCGTAACCAACTAAACAACAAACGTGATGAACTTCTCTAGCTTCAGCGGTTTCAACAATAATAGCAACCTTGGCACGTTGCTTTTGTCTAACCAAGTGATGGTGAACAGCACCAGAAGCAATCAATGCACTGACAGGAACTCTGGTGGCAGATGTTGCTCTATCTGATAAGATAATAACTTGATGATCATCAATGATTGCTTGGGTAGCTTCTTGACAGAGTCTATCTAAAGCATCGGTGTAACCGGTTAAACCTTCTGACTTATCAAAAGTGATGTCAATGTTGGCAACAGACCATTTTGGATAAACTTTTTGGATTTCTTTCAAAGCAATCAATTCTTCGTTCAATAAAACTGGAGATGGCATCAATAATCTGTTACATTGAGAGGCATTCATTTCTAGCAAATTACCTTGAGGACCGATATAACATTCTAAAGACATGACAATTCTTTCTCTAATTGGATCAATTGGGGGGTTGGTGACTTGGGCAAATAATTGTCTGAAATAGTCATACATCAATCTTGGTTGTTCGGCAAGACAAGCTAAAGCAGCATCGTTACCCATGGAACCTAAAGCTTCTTTACCACCAGCACCCATTGGGGCCAATAAAGAGACAACTTGTTCTAGAGTGAAGCCAAATGCAATCAACTTTGGATCTTCTTGGAATTTGACAGACATATCAACTGGAGATGAGATATCAATACCCTTGGTTTCCAACTTGGAGAATAATTCAGGCATTGTGATCATATTTGATAGAATCCAAGCCTTGAAGTCGAATCTTGATGCAACTTGTTTTTTCAATTCTCTATCGTCGACAATTCTACCTTCCTTAGTATCAACCAATAGCATACGACCTGGTTGTAATCTACCCTTTTCGACAACCTTGTTGGATTCGATTGGAATAACACCAACTTCAGAAGCACAAATCATTCTATCGTCATCGGTAACATAGTATCTACAAGGTCTCAAACCGTTTCTATCCAAGTTTGCACCACAGAATCTACCATCGGCAAAAGTGAATAAAGCAGGACCATCCCAAGGTTCCATCAAACAAGCAGCCCATTCATAGAAGGCTCTCTTTTTTGGATCCATGTTTTCGTTATTTTGCCAAGCTTCAGGAACCAATAACATAACAGCTTCAGGTAAGGAAAGAATACCATTGATGACAAGTAATTCCAAAACGTTATCCAAGGCAGCAGAATCTGAGCCACCTTCTTCAATGATTGGGTATAATTTATCCAAGTCTTCACCGAATAATTTAGATTGCATAACACCTTCTCTGGCTCTCATCCAATTCTTGTTACCTCTCAAAGTGTTAATTTCACCATTATGGGCAGCCCATCTTAATGGTTGAGCTCTATCCCATGATGGGAAAGTGTTGGTGGAGAATCTAGAATGAACTAAGGCAAAATGACATTCGTAATCAGCATTGACTAAATCATGGTAGTAAGAGTAAACTTGGGATGGAACTAATTGACCTTTGTAAACAATATTCTTGTTTGATAAAGAACAAATGTAGAACCAATTGTGTAAACCAATGGTGTGAGTTGATTGTTTTCTCAAGATGTACAATTTCTTTTCAAAATCTTTTTCGTACTTGGATTCGAATTCTTCAGATGAGATCTCTTTTGGTTTAATGCCAGAACCATAAGCTTCTTCCATAACAACAACAGGTTGCATGATTAATGGTTCTCTGGATAAAGCAGCAGGACCTAGAATGGATGAATCAACAGGTAAACTTCTCCATCCTAAAACTCTTAAACCCAAAGAGTTGGCAATGTTTTCAAAAGTTGACTTTGATTTTTGATAAACTTCTTCATCCTTCTTGAAAAAAATGTTACCAACAGCATATTGACCAAGTGTAGGTAATTCGGCTGAGCAGTGGTAGCCAAATTCTCTAACCATAAATTTATGTGGGATGGATGTCATAACACCGGCACCATCACCATCTCTTGCATCAGAACCAACAGCACCTCTGTGAGTCATGTTACATAGCAAGTATCTGGCATCAGAGATAATTTTATGAGCAGCTTGACCTTTAATGTGACAAGCAAAACCTGGAATATATAAAATTTCAATTAGAAATAAATAATCCTTTGTTAGTATTTGAGAATGTTATCATATAGATAGAAGAAAAAAAAACTGTCTAAATTGTACTTACCAACACCACAGTTATCTTTTTCATAAGAAGGGTCGTATAAACCTTTTGATGTTGGAATAGTTGAAGCCCAAGTTTTGTTTTCAGTGGATTCGTCATATTTGTAAACAGAATATGATTCAGGAGTTTCACCTTTCACAGGTTCGTATTCTAAGTGTTGATCAGATTTAACAACCATTTTTTAAATAGAAAAGAAGGGATACTTGTATGAGTTTTGAGTCAGCTAATGTGTTTTTTTTTTGTAATTGTTTGTGAGTGAAAAGCAAAGAAGTTTATTTTAAATATAGCCAGATACTTGAAATAAATGTAGGTTTTCCAGATATATTATTTTGAAATAAATAGAACTTTAGTATGTAATCAATTAATGGACTTTAAGAATTGATGATAGATTAATGGGTGGTAGAATAGATCAAATTTCAAAGAGTTGAGTTGAGTTGAGTTGAATTTTGAAAATGATACAATTTTACCTTTAAATCTAGTTAATTTTTCTTTAGAGAAAGTATTAAGAATACTAAGTTTGGTTAATATATATATGAATAATTAAATTTTTCAAAAGGGTTAAATTAGAATATATAATAGAGGAAAAGAGAAAAAAAATGAAAATGAAAATTAAAGGAAACAAACAAAGAGAGACAAAAGTTGGAAGTTTCTCCATAATCTCGAAGATTACCATTAATTTCATCACGCACGGTTTGCTTACAGGTGAGAAAAAAAGTGACACTGTGGGAAATTAGCACAGTCTGTATGATAAGACTGGCATTAGCTGATAGACCAGACACCACACAACAAAAGATAGATCGAAAGATAGGCAGGCAGGCAACCATTCGAATAGAAATTGTAGGCTAATAAACAAAAAGGGGTGGTATGGTGACTCCCGGTAAGTCTTTGGCAAAATCCCATCCACCACGGACGACATGGGGAAACCCACGTACAAACTACAAAACTACAACAACAATCCAAGAAAATAATATACATTAGAAAAAAAAACACAGGGTGCATACATTTTTTCCTTTATCGTAGAGACCGATGTCTATTTTGGCAGATCTCTGACCAATAGTAGCTCTCAAATTACAAATCTTGACGCCGCGGTCATCATTGCATTGCATACATCTCACAGCCTTCAGCACCACTTTTTTTTGATTCTTTTTACGCCCAGTCAAATTGATTATTTGCCCCTCTTCGAACGGTACCCATTTTATTCTTTTTTGTTTTTTTTCACCCTTCAGACCGTCTGGGTAAAATGTTGACTCCCTGCCCCTGCCCCTTCCCCCCTCCCCCACGTAAAATTTCTTCAATCTCACCACGGGAGAACAAAGATTCAATCATAATCAATCTTGAAAAAAATGAAAACATAAATTTTATTAATGTATACGTATACATTATTATGACCCACTGGAAATTGTATCCCATTCTGGCAAAATGAGATGATTAAACCACAAGCATAAAGTGTTCATTTGAACACACTTGATGATGATTTTATACGACACCCCCTTTACTCTCTTTTGACATACCATATCTTATCTGCCTATATACTGAAGTAATTAACTATTGCATGTTTCTTATTATCTGACCTCTAGCCGGTAACGGTGTGCTCTGCTTTATTTTGAACTTTCACCATGGAAATTATTTATGCATGGTGGTGCACTTTTTACACCATTTATTCATTTATTTTTTTTTCTTTATTGTGGATCTCGGGTATCTCCAGCCCCATATGGATACAGCTAGTTCTTCTCACTAAAATAGAATTGAAGATAAATAAATAAATGGCAGATATTTAGAGTTATATATTCATTAAACCGCTTCCCCAGTCCACTCAAAATCGTATCATGTATGCTTGGATTATCTAAAAACTTTCAAACTACTTCTTCTCAAAAGAAGTTATTACTTAGTCTAAGGCTACTTTCAATCAACTTCTTAAATGATTGAAACCAATAATGATAAAACTGAAAATTTTATACTGCTGCTTCAAGTAGCAACGATATTTAGGTATTACATAGCTGCAGTTTACTTTTTCTTCCCACCTTGACGTATCATTAATTGGAGAAAATATTAGTAGAATTCAGATTGTGATTGAGGCAGGTGACAACTTAGAACCTGTACGAACCAATCATTTTGATAAGTTGAATGTTGAGAGAAGTGATCTACTGTAGACTAGTAGTACTGTAATTCAATATTTAATGTTTGAAATCAACTAAAGTTTAGGATTCTATGAATAGTTTCAGTTTACTTTGTAAAACTGATCGAAAGTCTTCATACATGAAACTTTCTAGTAAAGAAAATTATGGATTAGTGATATCAGCAGATGTGGCAATTCAAAACCTAAATATTCTGTTACATTTGAACTTAGTATCCTAGATGGTGCTACTAAGATTGTCGTGACTGTTGATTACACACTGTAACGCTTGTGGTAAAATTTTGTGCGACATGATTTATTGTTGTGAGACTTTTTGATGAAGGTTCCAGTTTAGCCAATAATTTTCTTGATATGTCCTTAAATAACAGTTGTAAATTGAATGTTTTGCAAGACAGCTGCATATAATTAATTAAAACACCTTTGTGTGGTTTACTGTCCTTCTACTTTGCAAAAATAATTTACAATTTCTAATTTATTAATGGTTTTTATAAAATTATAGATAAAAGCTTTCTTGTAAAAATTCAGCTAAATTATTTATAGTGATTTTTTTTTAGAACCTATTCTGATTACAAAGCAGTTCTAAAAAGGATTCAGATATACTATTTAGTTAATTCAGCTGTTCTGAAAAGCATTGAAAGGATCAGAACCCCCCCCCCCCACAAAACAGCCTAAACATCAATGATTACATAATCAGAGCTCTAATGGGTAGTTGTATCGTATGTATCATCTGATTTGAATTGTTGTGAAAAGCGTAGACAGTCGTGCGTTAACTGGGAGAGTTAGATTAGGAAAAATGTGGGGGATATATAATTGGAGTTCAAAACTGTACTAAGACAACTGTTGACTGGACTGTTATATTATGTATACTTGTCAGTTTTGTTGTTTTCAATCGCTGAGCAAACTGAATTAATACCAGTTGCTTTTTTAAATTTAAAACAACATTTTATCTCGTGTCTCCATCTCACAGAATGGGGTGGAGTACAGGATGGCTAAATCTGTCAATCAATAGTGATTATAGAGTTCGGTATTTCAGATTATCTCTGCTAAATACCTAAAAGCAATGGAATTAAATAAAACTTTCAGAGCACTATTTCAACCGCAGTGATATGACTACTGCTTTTTGCTTGAATAACAATTGTGTGAAATGTTTGTCAGACACAGCATCACTAAACAGGTAACCAAATCATATTTGGCTGATATCTCTTATGTTTTAACTGGACCTTTGGCTGCAATAAATCCCCAAATGAGAGAACTCGACAAGAATAGAGAGTTTTGCAATTATGACTGGTTTTGTTTATTCTCCATATAAGTATGTTTTCTGTAATTTTGCATAGATTATAATATAGAACTACCAAGATTCGATCAAAAAACAAATTATATACAGTTTTCAATCTAACAGGCAAAAATGTTATAGGTATTTGAGAAAGAGGACTCAATCTATCAAGTTCTGAAGAACGTTATTTTTATGTGTCTGTAGGACAAACGGGTTGCGTTACGGGTACTGTGTGCGTGTGTGGGGTGCCCAATAATTTTTCTCGGAGACTAGCATAGATGAAAAAACATCTCGATGGAGACAAAAAAACCAGGACTGCAGTCCTCCCTCAGTCAGTGATCATTTATGTGTAGTTTTTCGGTAGGAGACATTTGACCTGATTCGTCTGGTACATTGGAATCAAGAAACCATTTTAAAATCATCTAACTTATTTCGCTATTGCTTAGATGGAACTGGCGACAACTATTTATTTACATGCGTACGGCGGGCCTTACGGGAGGATGTGGCACTAGATACTGAATTCGTATTTGGTGACTGTGTGGCTAAATTGATGGGAATATCGACTCCGAAGCCCAAATGGCTGCTTATCGTACTTTGATCGTTATAATTGTATTGAAAGAACCTCCAATTTTTGCAACAACCAATAAAAGGAACAGAAAAGAAGAGGAGCACAGTGGATGCCAGCCTGAGCTCGGGACAATAACAACCAATTAATTAATCAAACGCTAGAGAGAGTGGGGAAACAACGGGGCACAGCTTACGTAAAATTCACAATTAACTAGTATGTGTGCTGACGTTGGCTTTTACCGAGCGCTCAGAAAAACAAAAAAAAAAAGATTCAAGCGCAACAACCTCCAGAATCATTTTGAACATACTGAATTTTTTTGTTTGATAGTACGCAATATTCCATCAATCAACGTTATATAGACATCTATAATCCCCTTCACTGGCTGCGCTCTTAAACACCACACAGTCAATATCATAGCTACGTCCTTTTTTTTTATCATTCTCCCATTTATCAATTGCTATAACTTGTACTTTCCTAGTACTTCACTATTCTTTTATCCATTATATCCCCTGACAACATGGCCAAAAGGAAGCTTCAAGCACAGCAGCCTTCTGCACCTAACCCTCCAACTCCATCTTCTGTCACCCCTTCGGCATCTTCATCAGCTACAACTGTCAAGATTGAACCGGTCGTTCCAAAGGTATTTCAAATGAGACAATCTCCAAATTCTAATCCACCAAAAATCATAATGCCTTCCAATATTGATGGATCCACAACGTTACTACAAAAGAGACGTAGGGTTGTGAGGGCTTGTGATAGATGCAGAAAGCTAAAGATCAAATGTTCGGGTGATTTACCTTGTATTCATTGCACAGTTTACAGTTATGAATGTACTTATGAACAACCGAATAGAACTAAAAAGAAATCAACATCCTCATCTTCAACAGAAAATGGTAATAATCAACCCTCTTCAAATCAAACTCCTTCTTCATCTTCCTTTTCTGCTACTTCTTCTGTCATAACTGCAGCATCTATAAACAACCCTGTATTGATGGCTAAATTAACAGATAGATTAAAACTGTATGATGATATTCTACATAGATTAATCCCTGATATCAAGTTGACTGATTTGAATGATAACCCTAAACCAATCAATCCAATGAAGTTGATTGCAGCTTTGAACAAACTTAGAGAAAAGGGTGTTGATGATTCAAAAAATTCGAGCCGTTTAATAGCCGAAGAATATTACTCTTTACCAGATATGCCTGTGCCCCATATTCCAAAGATTTCAACACTTCCTCCAGCTGTCCAAAAGTCTACATCTACAGGTGCAGAATCATCTCCATCACAAAATTTACTTCAAAAAGCAAGCACACAATCTCCAATGCCTACAGCTTCAAGCAATGCTACCCCACAACAACAAGGAAGCCAGTTGCCATCCCAACAGCGACAACAACCAGAACCGCCACAGCATTACCCACAACAATATCAACAACCTTCTCCTTCTGCAGACAAAAATCTTCTCAATAGTCCGGCATTCCATGCAGGTATTGATGGATCTTATGAATCAAGCATGGGTAAAGAAATCAAGATTATTTTACCATCTCGTGAAATTGCATTCCAGTTGATTACTAAAACATGGGAAAATGCATGTGTTTTGTTTAGATTTTATCATAGACCAGCATTTATTGAAGATTTGAATGAATTATATGATACCGATCCAGGTCAATATACAAATAAACAGCAAAGGTTCTTACCACTAGTGTATTCTGTTATGGCTTGTGGTGCATTATTCTTCAAGAGTGATGAACAGACAATTGGACCGCAAAGCAGAACTGAAGATGATCCTCAAAGTGAAGTGTTTGAAGACGAGGGCTACAAGTATTTCATTGCTGCTAGAAGATTGATTGATATTACTGATACGAGGGATACATACGGTATTCAAACTATTGTCATGTTAATCATCTTTTTACAATGCTCAGCTAGACTATCTACCTGTTATGCATATATTGGCATTGCATTGAGAGCTGCTCTCAGAGAGGGTTTGCATAGAAAGTTGGATTATCCTTTTAACCCAATTGAATTGGAAATTAGAAAAAGATTATTTTGGACTATTTACAAGATGGATATTTATGTCAATACTATGTTGGGACTTCCAAGAACTATCAGTGAAGATGATTTTGATCAAGATTTACCTCTTGAACTTGACGACGAAAATATTACTGTGGATGGTTATAGATTCAACAGACAGGGTGATAGGTTATCAAGTTCTGGTATTGCCAATGCTCACACCACCTTGATCTTCATAATGAAAAACATTGTTACCAAATTATACCCAATTAAACCTCGCAAAGTTGTGAATGGTAGAAGACCAGAGCTATTGGCTCATGATATAGTTTACAACTTAGAATTAGAATTGCAAGATTGGATGAATGGTTTACCTTTGGAGTTAAAGCCGGGTGTTGAACCTTCCAGTCAATATCTAAAGGCCAACAGGTTATTACATATCTCCTATTTACATGTGAAAATTATTTTATACAGACCTTTCATTCATTACATTTCCACTGATTTCTCTTCTGTGCAGCCTACCTCTGATGATCTGAAATCTATAGAGAAAGCAAAGAATTGTATAAATGTGGCTAGAATTGTTGTTAAATTAGCTGAAGATATGATTGATAAGAATATGTTGAGTGGTTCATACTGGTTCTCAATTTACACCATCTTCTTCTCCGTTGCGTGCTTGGTTTATTATGTGCATTTTGCTCCTCCTATTAATAAAGATGGTGAGTTTGATTCTGAGTATATGGCAATTAAGAAAGATGCCGAAAGTGGTAAAAGAGTGTTGGATATTTTGAAGGATAGCAGTATGGCTGCTAAGAGAACTTACAATATCTTGAATGCGTTATTTGAACAATTGAATAGAAGAACTGCCAAAGCTAGTATCAACCATGAAATTTTGGATCCTCAATTCATCACTCCACAAGTTGGTAAAACTCAGTTTGAGAGAGAACAACAGAAGCAAAAGGAAAATGACAGTATCCAATTGCCAGCACAAGCAAATAATTCTTCACAAGATGGTCAATTTGATGGTTATAACGTTGAAACTCCGAAACTAGATAACTCACAAGTCAACAGCCTTGTCAATGGTGTCAACTTTATTGATGGTGTTTCAACTGGTATTAATTTGAATATACCAACTGAAGCCCATCAACCAGCAGACGTCTTAAATGCTCAAATGCAACAGGATAGAAGTCTACACCACCAACAACAACAAATGCAAGAAATGCAACAACAGCAAATGCAAATACAACAACAGCAACAACAACAAAACTCGACTTTGGTGGACCAAGATGGGCAAGATAACTCACAAGGACAGAATAACAAATCCAAGTACGTTCCAGGTCCAATGGATCAACTAGATATGAAGATTTTTGGAAGATTCTTACCACCATATATGTTGAATTCTAATCAACATTCGCTTGAAACTTCTCCTGAACCTATGGGTCCTCCGCGTTCATTGCAACATCCTCAACAGACACCTTACATAACACAAGACCAGCAATCACAACGTCTACAGCAACAGCAGCAACAGCAACAGCAACAGCAACCAACCCAAAATCAACAACAGTACAGCATGCCACAATCATCAAATTTCATGCCACGTTCACAACCTTCTTCATCGTACCCTTCCAACCAATCGGATATATTTGGTGATATCTCATCATCTATTCCATCAGGCTTGTCAACAATTACACAATCACAAAACCAGCAAAATCAAAATCAATCTGAAAAAGAAGCATTACAAAACTCAACTAGAAATAATAACGCTACTAATAATGGTGGGACTTCAGGTTCAAATCCAGCATCTGAGTATCAAGATTCACCATCTGGGTTTGATAGAAAATATGAATTTGATGATTTCTTTTTCAATGATTGGTCTACTGGGTTCTCTACGGATTTCAACTCTAATAACAATAATAAATGATTCAAGTATTTGAATTATGTACGAGTAGGATGATTGATAATTTACGTATACATAGGGATGTATACTGAAAAATAGCAAACTATGCTACTCACTTTCAATATGACTTTTTTTTCCAACTTTTCCCCTTATTTTCTTTTAATTGATGAAATAACGTCCCCTTTCAAGTCCCATTTTGGGCCTCACGTCTTAATTCTCGATCCCCGCTTTTCGATTATATATATATATGTTCTTTTACTTTTTGTTTTTGTATTTGTATTTGTACTTGTACAGTACTATTTTTTTTTGTTTTTTGCTATATAAATATCTAAATACTGTACGTTTCTTTCATGAATATTATACGAACTTCTTATTAACTCCGTCAAACATATATTAAGCTTGTACATAAGCTGAATCACATCGGAGTAAATTAGTTGAATTACGTAATGCATTTTTTCAATTTTCGGTTAATATTGGCACTTAATCTGACATATTACTTGTCACTGAGCGTATATTTAAGTCTGTTTGGACTTTCAAAGCTTTGAATACAACAACTTTATATGATTGATGTGGATATTTACCAACTATAGTTTTTAAGCGATATTTTAGAAAATCGGAACTATCGCTATGAATATTTTTTCCTATCCCGCTTTGGGCCTTTCATACAATTTCTAGTGTACAAAAAAGAAGCAAAAACCTCGCCTAAAAAAACAAATGTTGTTTGATTATGTAATATTTTGGTCTAAAGAATCTTAAAATTATTGTTGTTATATATGTTGGTTTCTGTGGATAGAGACAATACATGTATGATTTCAAATATATTGAATACTATCTTATTAATTTATTCGCTTTATTTGAATTTTGATGAACATCAGAAGTTTTTGAAAAAGTTCAATTGATTTGTTTGAACAAGACTAAAACTTTTTCATAAACCATAACCAAATCAGTATAAGAAATGGTTACAGCGTAAGTTCAATTAACATTCGTTTCAAGTTCAAATTATCTCCACATTTTCTTATACTAACATCACTGAATAACAATTTTCAATTGAAAAAGTGTACTATTTGTCCAAAATGCAACTCCTGCTACTATCACAACATTTCATGATTTAATATCAAATGAGCTTCCACAATCATTAGGACCTTGGTCTTTTGAATTGAAGATATTTCTCAATAATAAATACTCCAGACCATCAAATATTGAGCCATCACAAGTTCCTAATAAATACTTATATACCTTACAGTTATCATATTTGAACGATAAATCAATAAGTATAATTAATAACACGAAAAGTATAGTATCTACCGTCCCCAACACACACAAAATTATCAATCATTTGGAGAATAGCATAGGTGATACTAGTAATCATGATGATGACTATGATGAGGATTTTGAAGTTGGAAACGAAATGAATAATGGTGAAAATGATAAAGAAAAGCTACTGAAATCTAAACTATTGAGACATATAGAGAAGGGTTGTTGTAATAATTTAAGTTTAGATACGAATGAAAACTTTGATTTTTTGTTGACTTCTAAATTGAATAGTTTATGGTCTGTTAAGCAATCTATTAAAGGTGAAGGTGGATTTGGCTATTTATTCAACGTTACTGGATTGGATGGTTCATCTACAACTGATTCAACATCAAATGATGATGATGATAATTCAGCAGTGGAGAAATTCAAGTTGAGAACAAGTAATTGTTTTTTGCATGGCGCTTTTAAAGGTTTCTTAATTGAAATTGAACACTTAGATGGATTTGATGAATTTGCTGAAGAAAATAAAGTTAGTAATGAACAAGAAGCTAAAAATCAATTAATCATTAGATTTACTAGAAGTATCAATAAAATTAAGGATCTTATTGATTCTTATAATTTTCCAGAAGGCAATTTGTGTTTTAACGTTTTGAATGATTCTAAATTGGATTATATGAGTGATTTATGCCAACAATATTGTGATGCTTTACAATTTTAAGTTAGAAGTTTTCTTTCGTATTTTATATAAATAGGTAGTTGTACATTAATCTTTTTTTTGCTTTTCCTTTGAAAAATGCACATAAATATCATAGTAGTAACGCTAATTAAAAAAAGCTACAAAACTAAAAGAACCTAAAAGCGAGGCAAGGGGGTATAAGCAGTGCCCATATGTATATATATGCACATATAATGAAAAGTATAATGAAAATAAATAAATAGCATAATATGAAGTTGATAAGAATGAGGATAGAAAATGAATCGACACAAAATTGTCCGACTAATGCCATACGAATAGATATAAGAGCAAAACAAAAAACACAGGAAATCTCTCAAACTTCGATAACACTAAAATTTTAGATTAAGTATAGGCCATAAAAGTACAAAACAATTATTTCAAGAAACACAAAGTTGATAGCCACCCAAAGGAACAGGATGTAACGTATCTAACCAAAATAGTTTAGAATATATTCTAAATGCCAATAGCTTTAGCTAAATAACCTTTCTCTCTTTCGACTCTAATTCTAACAGCCATCTTGCTTTGCTCAAAAATAGATGCTTTTTCCTCAGTTGTAAAGGAAGTATAAATAGAAACACTATTAGAGCTTGATATTGAAGGGTCTGCTTGATGAGTAGGTAAACTTGTGTCTGTTGTAAAATTATCAGATTCTTCGGCGTTAGATGATTTTGGAGAATTGGTTGTCTCTGCGGTGTTATTGTATATTCTATCCAGTTTCAAGAGAGACATTGATGGTTTAGTACGAAGACTTTTTCTTGAAGCTTGATGAGATAATCTCTTGCTTGGTGAAGAGTCTTCGTCACTTGTTATTGGTAAATGTTTTACTGGAGATGAAGGTGATGGTTTCAAATTGAGATGATTCTCTTGATTAGAATGTGATCCTGCCATTATATTCATTCTTGATTTTTGAGATCTCAATGGCTTTCTTTGGCTTGCCAATTCTTGCTTTGGTGGTATCAGATTACGAGTTCTAACTATTGAAATATCTTTCTCTTTTGATCTCATTGAGGCTTTGAAAATTCTATCGACTTGAATATTGAAAGCCAATTTCTGAACATAGGTTTGAATAATTGTTGATCTATCAGATTTGGTTAATTTCACTTCTGATTTTCTAATCGAGTTCAATATATTTGTTAAAATATCGGTTTTAACAGAGGTGGAAACTCTATGTTCATTGTAAATACCCGATTTATTGACAACAGCATCAATATATTCATCGTTGGTGGAATCTGCCTTCAAAATAATGAACTGAAAGTTTGCAACGTTGAAACTAGGTAATTTTGATGTTTCTGTTGGAAAATCACTCAAAATTAACATGGATCTAAACTTGTTTTTAGTATAATCAATCAAAATACGATAAGGGTCATCCAATAAAATTCTCTCAAATAACTTTATATCATAAACTTGATCCAATTTGTCGTTTATTATTCCACTGTCAGGAACCCCGCATTGTTCTTCTTCAATGATTGCATGTTGCACATATTCAAATTCATAGCTACCAACCTCTGTAGATTTCAAAAATGGGGAAAGTTTGTGAATGTTGTATCTTTTGAACATATATATAAGAGACCTAATTTGTAGATCGATAGAGTCCTCTTCTTCGCCAGATAAGTATTTAGGAATATTAATTGTGTGCTTTGAGTAATGACTCGGCCAAAGAAACTTGAGCATCTTTACGTGTAAACAGCTGGCTCTATAAAATGAATGTTAACGATCAGATTGTATGGTCCGATTTGGACCTTTATGAAGATTGTTCGGTGGAAGACAAAGGATATCCGGATGAATTTTGTTTCAAAAAAACACACAGTAGGATCAAGGTATGCTATATGAATACCGACGATGTATAATACAGTTGAATTGTGAAAAATTATGAATACACCAACAAAAAACTTGTTTGATTTAGACGTATCTATCGTATTCAAAATAATCTAAAATTTTTGAAATCTCAGATAAATGGTTATGGATCTGACAACAACAAATTGCCAAATGCGGAAAGATGTAAACAGCAGCTTAATGATTACCTCAGAAGTTATGTCATTAAGATTAATCATAGAGAGGATGAAATTGAAAGGTGGGAAAGGCTTATACACGTGTGTGTTTATCGGTATCTTTGTAATGTTGTTATAATTGAACACTTGAGCAAGTATATTGTACCACCATAATTTTACTCATATAAATCGAGTGATTTGGTATTTATCCCATGCAAAATCAACTGATAAAGCCCGTCAACTGTCAACTGATGAAGGTAAGCTAATAAAATAAAAAACTGGAAAAATAGTAAGCCAAACGGAGAAAACACTGGAAAAAAGTGCGCCTCACAAACTTTAGCAAACAATGTTTTCTTAATTGCTTGAATTTGACATATTAAACAAGAGAAAGCAAAGCTAACTTTCTTCCAACATTTTTGACTGTCTATTTAAGCAATAGTTATCATTTATAAAAAAACACTCAATTGATACTCAATTAGACAAACCATTCAAAAGGTCTACTTTTAGTTTATAACAACACTCACTTGTAAAGAAATAAAAAGTCACACCACCACAGTTGCTAACTATAATAAGCAACCCAAACTGAGACTTCAAAATCCACGATATATAACTTATCATTCATCATGCCTACAGGAAAAGTTCTAGTAGTTTCAAATAGAATTCCAGTTACTATCAACAAAAAACAAACAGCATCCTCCTCATCCTCCGATAACATACCAGACTCTGCAGAATCTGCACCTAAGTATGACTACTCAATGTCATCGGGTGGTTTGGTTACCGCTTTACAAGGTCTTAAAGAGCCATTCCAATGGTTTGGTTGGCCGGGTATGTCAATAGATGATCCTGAATCTAAAAAAACTGTTGAGAATGATTTGAAAGAAAAATTCAATTGTTTCCCTATCTGGTTAAGTGACGAGATTGCTGATTTACATTATAACGGTTTTTCAAATTCCATTCTATGGCCATTGTTTCATTATCATCCTGGTGAAATGAACTTTGATGAAATTGCATGGGCAGCATATATAGAAGCAAATAAGTTGTTCTGTGATGGAATTATTGATAAAATCAAAGATGGAGATTTGGTTTGGATTCATGATTATCATTTAATGCTATTACCTTCAATGTTGAGAGAAAGATTGGATGACTTGGGCTTGAAAAGAGTTAAAATCGGATTCTTTTTACATACCCCATTCCCTTCAAGTGAAATTTATAGAATATTACCTGTTAGAACTGAAATTTTATGGGGTGTTTTAAGTTGTGATTTAATTGGATTCCACACATACGATTACGTTAGACATTTTATTAGTTCAATCGAAAGGATATTGAAACTACCAACCAGTCCTCAGGGTGTTCACTACAAAGGAAGACAAGTTACTATCGGAGCTTACCCTATTGGTATTGACGTCGATAAGTTCCTTGATGGTTTGGAAACCGCAGAAGCTAAAGAAAGAGTTAAACAGCTTGAAACTAGATTTGGAGATGATGTTAAACTTATAGTTGGTGTTGATAGATTGGATTATATTAAAGGTGTCCCTCAAAAACTTCACGCTTTTGAGATCTTCTTAGAAAGACATCCAGAGTGGATTGGTAAAGTTGTTTTAATTCAAATTGCTGTTCCGTCAAGAGGCGATGTCGAAGAGTATCAATCTTTAAGAGCCACTGTTAATGAACTTGTCGGTAGAATCAATGGTAGATTTGGTACAGTTGAATTTGTTCCTATTCACTTTATGCATAAGTCTGTTAGCTTTAACGAATTGATCTCTGTTTACGCTGCAAGTGAAATTTGTATGGTTTCTTCTACAAGAGATGGTATGAATTTGGTTAGTTATGAGTACATTGCATGTCAACAAGCAAATAAGGGATCTTTGATTTTAAGTGAATTTGCAGGTGCTGCACAATCGCTAAATGGTGCATTGGTTGTTAATCCTTGGAACACTGAAGAGCTAAGTGAATCTATTTACGAAGGTTTAACAATGAATAATGAAAAGAAAGAAGGAAACTTCAACAAGATGTTCAAATATATCAAAAAATATACTGCTAGTTATTGGGGTGAAAACTTTGTTAAAGAGTTGTCTAGAATTTAGCTTAAATATTGATATAAAAATGTATATACTTTTCTTTTTACCTTTTACTTTTCTGTTTTTTTTTTGTTGATTTTGAAGACTTTTCTGGTTTCCAAATTTTCAGTTAAGTTCCATTTTCTTCTTTCGAATATTACTTATTATGCCATTTTACTTTGCTTCGTATTTTTGTAGGATGATACTCTTAGGATAAACAGTTTCCATTGTAAGGCGAAAGGCCAAATGATAAGTCCAACCGGAGACCGGAAGGGTAGTGACTGCCAGCCTAAGCAGCACACGACGCTTGTATTTGAGGGAGAGGGTATCATTTATGTGTATAAGCTGACCAATTGCAGGTACATAACCCCAGATTTGTAAAGTCCAATCACTTAACCAACTATGTAACTGTATTATTTTCACTGCTGTATATACAGTGCAACATTTTCTTTCCCCTAAAGCCAGTGGTTGTTGGAAATTTTGGCTGTATCTTTACGAATTTACGTGCTTGTTTTTTTTTCTCTAAAATGCAGCAAATTGAGATTTATAAAACAAATTTTGTACGCAGAAACAACAAAAAATAATTATCAAACTGAGCTGTGTTGTTTGTTATTGTTGAACTGATCAATCAGAAATACTATTCATTCGTTTCTGGGATATACATCATTCATATATTTTACGCTATCTCCCGTCAAGTACTGCTATTGCCAAAACCCAGTTGGATTCCCGAATAAATACAGTTTTCGTTTAGTATTGAGAACCTCTTGTGATTAAACTCATTGCTAATTCGCTGCAAGACAAGGAGTAACAAATCAAATTTAGTTGTTATATTTGAATTTTGAACCCAATACACGGTAATAAATCATATTCTTATAACTTAGTTTGTATTTTAGATCATTGACTGGTTCAGAGACTTAGCAAATTTATACATCAATATCAATTGTATTAATTAATCTAGTGATCTCATATATAGGCTACACTTTAACTTTGAGATTACATACCATAAAAAGTTGAGAATAAAAGCAATTCCAGAAATTATATTAGCAACAGTATCAAACATTTTTTATAGAGCCATAACTTTAATTCTAATTGACCATATTCATAAATTCAGATACAATGGGTCAACTACTATCACAGCCAATAACTGAGAAGAATATAACGTTGGTTCAACACGATCATATATCTCATTCAATAGGCGAAATGCAAGGTTATAGATTAACCATGGAAGATGCCTATTGCGATTTGAATGATAGTATTATAATAAAATCAAAAGAAGACACTCTTGTTGTTGAAGAAGATGAGAATCAGGCTGATAATACTGTTGATGAGAGTATAGATACAAGTAGCGCTAATATTGATTCTGTTCCTGTGCTGGATTCAAGCAATAAAGAAAGCAAGTCAATACAAACGGAAAATGGTGCTGACGACGAGAACAAAAACAAAAACGAAAACGAAGATACCGAAACGCTGAAATTAAACATTTATGGTGTGTTTGATGGGCACGGTGGTTCATCTTCTTCGAAATATATCAGTGAACATTTACCAATTGTTCTACGATCAAGATTGGTTGAGCAAATTAATCGACTATCAATTGAAGACAAAATAAAACTTGCAAAAGCCCAAAACATATTAGAACTGATTAACTTCCCACTGCTACTCAAATCCACTTTTATGGAATGTGATTCTATGTTTTACAATAGACAAGGTAATAATAACAGTGGTTCAACCGCGGTTGTTGTTTTGATCTTCCAAAACTACGTTTTTGTTGCTAATTCAGGAGACTCTAGATGTATTTTATCAAGTGATGGAAACACCAAATTATTATCTTTTGACCATAAGCCAAAAAATCTGGGTGAATTGATGAGAATTCATAATGATGGTGGTTATGTTTCTGCAAACAGAGTCAATTCTATTCTAGCTTTGTCCAGAGCATTCGGTGATTTCACATTTAAGATGCATAATAACCAAAACCACCCTAAACTGATGCTATCAAAAACAAACCCAGGTATAAAACTTACCCCTCCTGAAGAATATCAAGTGACGGCAGAACCGGATATAATAATTCACAAAATATTCAACTCATCTGACGAATTTTTGGTTATTGCTTGTGATGGTATTTGGGACTGTTATAAATCCAGTGACTTAATTGTGTTTATTAGAAACCAGTTAGCACTGGGGAAAAAATTACCTGAAATTAACGAATTGGTTCTAGATAGCTGCATTGGGATGGCTAATACTATCACAGGGATCGGCTTTGATAATATGACATTGATGATAGTGGCATTACACGAATCATTCAAAGATTTGAACACTTGGTATTCATATATGAAAAACAAAATTTTGGATGAAAAATTTGGAAAAGTTGGTGGTGGATTATAGTATAAGTCTTTACAATTTACTAATGCCTAAGTTGTTTCTTGTTTTCTTATCATTATTATTCTTACTATCATTTTTTTATTTTTATTTCGTTTAGCTGAATGTTATGTTCATGCAACTTGTTTTTGTGTTTCCTGTGCCTATATCTTCTTTTCTTGCCAAGTTTCCCGTTGTTAATACTATTGCTTAGATCGAATAATTGTTATTGTTCTTAGGTGAACTTTTTTCTCTCCCCTGATACTTGTTTGTACCTTTCTATTTTTTTAGTTCATTTCTTCTTTACTGTTTCCTCTTTTTTGTTTTTACCTTTTTCATCGTTTAGTTGTTTCTTGAAAACTATTGAATAGTTGAAGAAATTTGATCGAACACCATGATTAATTATTTATTTTTTCTTCTACATCGCTGACTCTACGTACATACAGAAATAAAATTTAAGATTCAAATAAATAAAATCCAATTAAAGTAAAAAAGCTTTTTGTTTCATTCAAGTTTCTCTACTCTTAGTAACTTCTTTTTCAACGCTGACCATAGTTTCAATCATTAGACTCAAATTCTTTTGGATTTCAGCCTCACCAGAATTGACACCAAATGATTCAATAACCTTCAATCCACCATTCAACCACAACTTCATGATCCTGGATCTTTGTCTTTCATTCAATCTCGATTGTGGTAATTGGTTCACACCAACAAATGAAACAATATCAATCATCAACCCGTATTGATTCAACACTTTATTGATGATCAATGGAACAAGAGTACTCAATGTCTTACGTTGCTGTGCAGTTGCAGTACTAGTGCTATTGGCTTGATTAATCATTTGACTAGAAGGTATATTTGTTTCAATGGTCAATATAACGTAGGTACCACATTTAAAAACGCATGATTTCAAAATTCTAGATTTACCAACTTGAACGTTTGGTGAAAGTGTCGAAGAATGAGTTGGTGGTGCAATTGATAAATTTTCAACGCTTGTTTCAATATCACGAGCAAAATATTGTAATCCCATAACTTCAAACGTTTCTTCAATTTTACCTAGTGTGAATAGCAATTGTAAATCAACCATGTTACCATTTTCGAGTGTTTTGGAAATGTTGTGTAAGAAACCAAAGTCACCAGTACGCAAATACGTTAGATCTTGATTCCAATTGTTTATCTTGGATCTAAATTTCATGGTTTCAAAATCAATATCTTCTTTACTCATCCTCTTACTCTTACTGAAATTCGAAACTGTTGATTCAGAACAAACCCATATTTCACCATATTCACCAACACGACAAATTTCCAAAGTTTCAGGGTTGACAATGGCCAGTTGTGTATTAACAGGAACAATACCGGAATCTTGTAAATTTATAGCATTAGGAGAATCATTGGGATTCACCAATGAGATGTAACCCTGTGATAGTGCCAATGGATCTAACCATAAGTTGACAGGCTCAAATGATAGATATGATCTCATTGAAATCATTGGGTTGTAAACATGCTGATAAACGTTGGATATAGCTAGTGGTGATAAATCAGTAACTCTAAAATGTCTCTTGAATGCTTCAATCAGCTCAATGGAAGGTCTGTCTTCCCAGCCAATCATCAAATTTTTCAGTTTTGATAAATCGCATTTGTTAGGATTGTAAGCTTCAATGGCATGTGCAATCATCCTTTCGGTAATGTAAACGTTCTCAACGTTATACCTTGACAAAGTCTGGTAGAAAGATCCTGTGTGCACTGCATAGTCAACAGGTGAAATTATATAAGTGACACATCCCAAATAAACACCAAGTATTAAAGCTTGTAAGAAACCTAGACCGGAACAATGTCTAACACATGCAACCAATGGTCTCATACTACTTATTTGACAAGTTTCTTTCATATTCTTACACATAGCCAGTAGGTTAGTATGACTCAATTCAACACCACTGTATTCATGATCCGGTGTCCAAGAAATCCAAATTAGGCACGTATCCTGTTTATTCTTATTGGTCTTACAGTAGTTTTCCATCTTAGAGTACGCTATCTTACTTGTAAGAACGCACTTAGTGTGCTTTGAAGAATTTCTTAATTTTGGAAGCACGCATTTGGTCATTAGAGCAAGGTGCTTCAATTTTGGGCTAATTGGTTTGTTCTTCAGACTAACTTCAACTTCATTGTTGACAAATATTGCCTTCACCTGATAATCTTTCACAATTGAAACCAAAGATGTACAATCCTCATCAATACGAGTAGAATCAATTGGAGGTAGCGGAATAGCAATTAAACCGGCTAGCCAGCAAGCATATAAACAAATTTCAACTTCTTCTGAAAGTGAGTACATTAATACCACATGGTCACCGGATTTCAAATCTTTCTTCTCTAAAATATAGGTGCAAACTGCAAATACTCTGTTCTCAAACTTTTTCCAAGATAGAGGTCTATTTTCTTTGATATTAGCACCTTCTATGGAAGCAAACGCCATTTCATCTGACTGTTTTAATGCTCTAATCTTCAAAATTTCAAGAATGGAACTGAAATCTGTTAATTTCAAGTTGGTACGATCGTCGACAGAGACTTCTCTCAAATCCAATCCCGAATATTGCAACTCTGCATAACTCAATGCATCAGATCTCAATTTTGAAGAATAACGAGACCAAATACCACCTTGAATATCATCACCATGATTAATAAAACTGACCGAATTGGAAATGTTGAACTTTACGTAAACAGATGATATTTTGCCTTCCATAAACTTTCTTTTACACAACATATTAGCAATTTCAAGTCTACCGTTTCTAGTGGTTCTTGGTAACACATCTGGTGGTGTTATTAACATACAGTATGCTCGAACATTGTGACTTGATTCCAAAAACTTGAAACATCTCGAAGCAATATTATCTAGTAATGTAAAATCAAGTTGATTCCCCACATTTGATGAAATGATTGGAGCTTTAGCGGATGGAGATTCAACAATAACCACTGGTAAATGTTCTTTGTTGATTCTAATATTGAAGAAAGAACATTCAGTGACTTCAGTAACGTTTCTAGCTAATGTTTTCATAAGATGACTTGCATAATGGTATCTATACTCTTGCTTTGTAGGTGATAAAGGTTTCATTATTTCTGAACTAGTGGATGTACCATCTTTCCTTTTAATTTGTAAATGTTGATCGTACCACGTAACCCTTTGGTTGATTCTATCCTCGTATAATCCCAAAACGTAAACTTTACCGTTATATGTGAAGCCAAGTAAACTGGTTCTCACAAACTTCAAGTTCAAAATACCTTCATAATCAGAACATTCAGCTTGGAAAATAGTTTGTGTGGCATCAGCCAAACCCCAAAATCCACCAGAAATTCCAAGAGAATCAACCCAAATCTCACCAACTTCCATAACACCACTTAAAAACTTGGTCTCTGGATTCACAATTGCCAATGTAACATCCGGTGAAGGGAAGCCAAATGCACCCACTCTAATATACTTAAGAGATTCACTATTATCAGAAGCAACAGAAGTGGAAGGTGGTTGGTCACTGACCACTTTAACTGTATTTGTTGTTAGAGAGGCTTTATCAATAAGAATTTCTGATAGACGATCGTTACTTGAGGCATCGTCATAAGTTTCATCGTTAGGTAGATCATCAGTTAATGGCTTGTGGAAGACGCAACCCAGGTTCTCTTCTTTACCTATCCAGTCACGCATTGAAATGATCGCACCACCATGTTCATTTAATGACAAAATTGGAGCAATAATTTGTCTTGGATTCTTATGTCCGAGAGGTTTGAACCATCTATCACTTAGCATGTCATTGAATTCGCAATCTACCGTCATAGAATTGATTAAGCACCACTTCACGTACGATAAATCTACTTTTATTTTCTTGTTAAAAGTCCTTGTCATCTGTGGGAAAGATTGATAGTTGTAAGCAACCTGTTTCAAACTTAAGTAGTCTGATAGGATCATTGTAACTCTATACCTTGAGATAATATGGGCAAACAAACCAGCAACTTCTGCTGATCTCTGTTGAGTCCAAATTAGCATATTGCCCGTAAATATAGTGAATAAAGCGGCCGTTATCAGACCAATGGATTCTCTAGCATCCAAGGTACTTAGTAAAATATTTTTGGCTCTGGTATACTTAATATCAGAACGGATGAAACTTTTCTTGTCACTTTCAGGCATACTCGTTAAAACATTTGTAAGTGATCTCATTTGTTGCATTATAGTTCTATGAGAAATGACAACACCTCTCAATTCTCCGATTGAACTTTTTGTATATTCAATATAAGCCAAGTCACCAATTTTCAATGCAGGTGGATCAGATATTTTTGATGGAGGTTGATACAACCCCATATCTGTTGTTTTCCAAACGTCCATACCTTTAGGCCATAGTGGTGATTTAGTTTGACTCCCTTGTTTTTCAAAATGCTTAAACACTGTATCAGACATTAAACACAAATGTGATTGTGTATCAGTCATAATTTTAACAAGTTCCTTCACTGGGTAATTACTGCTCATTGGAACAGCAACCGTACCACTTAAGAAACAACCATAGAGCGCAACAATAAAATCAATAACCTCTGTATTTTGATAAATTAAGCAAACTCTGTCACCGGGATACAATGCAGCTTTATTTTTGATTTTTTGTGCAATTTTTTCAGCTCTTAAGTATAACTTATCCCATGAAATTGACTGAGATTCTTTGGCCTTGGAGTCGACGATCAAGATTGCAGTTTCTTTGGGATATATTGAACCTCTGGATCTCAAAATTTTTGGAAGATTTTCGAATCTATCATCCTTAGATCCTTCTTGAACATCTCTAGGATCTAAAGGTTTCTGTAGTTCTTTGGGTATATCAGAATGATGGCTGCTGTAAGGTGGTGCCATGGAATAGTAATAATCTTCATCATTATTGAATTGAGCACTACCTGTGATACTTTCTGAAAACTCATCTAAGGCTGATCCAGTTCCCGAATAAAAGTCATGTTCATGTATGTCAGATGGATGAGGAGTTGAATTAGAAGTTGATGTCGTATTACTTGCTCCACTCATAATCTTGGTCAATGGTTGTTTTGGTGTAGATGGAGCACTACTTCCAGAAGCCACGGAAGGAGTCGAAGCATGACCAGGGACAAAATGATTCAAGTCTGCAGACTCTACTATTTCATATCTTTTTTTAATATAACCTTTCTCTGTTAAGTAGCCTTCTTGGAATTCAGATATAAGTCGTAGTAACTGGTCTTCAAGGGATGGATGACAGTTTCGTGGTATCGTGAAATCCATACTCTATAAATTGATGTTATTGTAAGTTACTCACCTAGTTCAAGGAACGGCAGTTTTCGTGGGATATACTTACAGATGATGTATTTCAAAAAGAATATAGCTACGTTGATTATTCAAAAATGGTTCAGATTACAATAACAACAATAACATCAGAACACTTTGATACAGAGGATTTCTATCGTCTACGTCATATTTTTAGAACAACAGTCAATCGACGTTAAATTTTCCAGGGGTAAAAAAATTAAGCCGCGTCGATTATGACGAGTTTGATATCTCGCTTGATTTATATATGCTCATCTTACAGAATCATGAATATCATAACATGCTTCTCTCTTTCATTTCTAGCAACAACTCAATCCTCTCAAAAAATGACTGTTAAATTACATTGTCTTGCTGACATATGTTTGATTCCCGTGAGTATGATATATGTATATACCTCTATAATACAAAATGTTACTCAATTTACTAACCGAAGTTGAGTCCTCTGCCCAGTTCTTAAATTTGATATAGATCGGCACGCCAACTCCATCTGTCTCTGAATATGTCGTTGCAGTAGAAAAATTGATTAGAGAAAGTGGTTTGAAGAGTACACTTCATAGTGCAGGCACTAAATTGAAGGTGAATGGACTGAAGTTATGGAACTTGTTGGTAAAATGCATGAAATAGTTCATGAAATGGAGATAGTTAGAGTTCACAGTGGTATTAGAATTGGAACTAGAACCGATCAATTACAAACTGCTCAAGATAAAGTTGATGTTGTTTTAGAAAAGATAAGAAACATGCCATGAAAATGATTTCATAGTTGAGCTAAAACAGCAAAAGGATATCTGTTATTGGTAAAGTGAGAGAAATTGAATCTTTTCAACTATTAATCGGGTTTTACTCTTAGTTATTCACATTTAAAAAAATCGAAAGTGACCGAAGTCATTGATATTATTATTCAAATTGTAAATAATATTAAAAACAAGTAGATAGTAAACTTTCTCCTTGTGTTGGTTCTTATCTCCCTTTTTTATTGCAAGAAATTGAGGTGTATTTTAATTATTATTTTTGGAAAGATTTGCTTAGCTGCAAAAATATCTTGATATATATATATATATATTGTGCTTTTTAGTAAATGCTACCAGTTGGAATAGATTCTCAAAATTAAAGATTTGTACAAATTAAAGTGACTTGCATAACAACAGGAGATGGGTGTAAATAATTTCAATGCGTCGATATTGAATTTTTTTGAGCGAAGCGGCAACGCTGGCTATATTTTATGGTAAGTTTTGTCAAACTTGTATTTAAACT
Organism: Ogataea salicorniae; assembly: GCA_030557545.1. Classification (NCBI taxonomy): domain Eukaryota; kingdom Fungi; phylum Ascomycota; class Pichiomycetes; order Pichiales; family Pichiaceae; genus Ogataea; species Ogataea salicorniae. The sequence continues at coordinate 153,900 of JAKTPI010000022.1, forward strand.
AAATGACAGTTGTCACAATTTCACTAACCATTATTAAAGATTGACAACTAAAAATGGCTGTTAAATTACACTGTCTTGCTGATATTTGCTTAATTCCTGTAAGTATGATAACTTTTATTGAATTGCAGTAAACTAGAAAAAGTTACTAACCCGGTTTGAATTCAATTTCTACAAATAATTCAATAAATTGAAGATTGGAACTCCAACTCCATCTGTCTCCGACTACGTCGTTGCAGTTGAAAAATTGGTTCGTGAAAGTGGCTTAAAAACCACACTTCATAGTGCAGGTACTACAATTGAAGGTGAATGGACTGAAGTTATGGAGGTTATCGGTAGAATGCATGAAAGAGTTCATGAAATGGGTATCTTTAGAGTTCAAAGTGATATTAGAATTGGTACCAGAACCGATAAATCACAAACTGCTCAAGATAAAGTTGATGTGGTTGAAGAGAAGCTCAGAAAGTTACAATAAATATATTCTATAATTGAATGGTATATATCCTGTGTTTTTTCCAATGCTGATTGAGTCAAAAAAAATCAAAAGAATACAATTTGAATTAAGTAAAGGAAGCGAAACGAAACATCACTATAAAAAATAATAATAAAACATTATAAGGTGGTCAATATTGACTTTATAAACCACCAACAACAACAGACTTCAACACAACATAGTCATCAACGCCGTACTTAGAACCTTCTCTACCGAAACCAGACCACCCAATACCACCGAATGGTAAAGCAGCTTCAGTGATGGCACCAGAGTTAGCACCAACCATACCTGAGTATAAAACTTCACCCATTCTGAAAACTCTAGCATAGTTTTGGGTGAAGAAGTAACTGGCTAAACCGTATTCGGTATCGTTAGCTAATTCAATAACTTCTTCTTCGGTTTCAAACTTGATCAATGGAACTAATGGACCGAAGGTTTCTTCGGATTGAACAAGAGCATCAGATGGAACGTTAATTAAGACAGTCAAGTCGTGGAATAATGGACCTAATTCTTTATTCACCTTACCACCGTAGATAATAGTAGCACCCTTTTCAACGGCGTCCTTGATTTGAGATTGAACCTTATCAATGGCTCTGTTGTGGATCAATGGGCCGTGAGTAACTCCTTCAGTTAAACCATGGCCTTGCTTTAATGTAGCCTTCATCTTTTCAACTAATCTCTTTGCAAATTCATCGTAAATACCGGATTGAATGAATAATCTGTTAGCACAAACACAGGTTTGACCAGATTGTCTCAACTTACAAGCGATGGCTCCGTCAACGGCAGTATCGATATCAGCATCATCAAAGACAATGAATGGTGCGTTACCACCAAGTTCAAAAGAAAGCTTTTTCAGAGTAGAAGCAGATTGGCTCATTAGTAATTTACCGACACCAGTGGAACCAGTGAAAGAAATCTTTTTGATTGTTTTAGATTCACAGAATAGAGTACCAACTATCTTGGTTCTTTCGGTGTCAACTGGCAGGATGTTAATAGTACCCTTTGGGAAACCTGCTTGTTCAGCTAAGTAAGCGATAGCTAACGCAGATAATGGAGTTTCAGTAGCTGGTTTGATTACGCAAGTACAACCAGCAGCAATGGCAGCACCAACCTTTCTGGCAATCATAGCACTTGGGAAGTTCCATGGGGTTAAGATACCAACAACACCAACTGGTTGTTTGTATGTGATAATTCTTCTGGATTTGTCAGCAGTGCTGATATTGTCACCATTAATTCTTGGAGCTTCTTCTGAGAACCATTCAAAGAAAGAAGAAGAGTATTTGATTTCGCCTCTAGAGTCAATGATGGATTTACCGTTTTCGATAACTAATAATTTTGCTAAATCTTCAGCATTTTCAGTCATTAAGTTAAATAAGTTTCTTAATAAGACACCTCTGGATCTACCTGTAGATTCCTTTTGGAATGTTTTGAAAGCAACTTTAGCGTGTTGGATGGATTCTTCGATTAGTTCCATTGAAGTGTTAGAAACATCTAATAGATGTTCACCAGTGGCTGGGTCTTCAACAGAGAAGGTTTCTGGAGAAGAAATCCATTCACCATTAATGAAAGCACCTGTCTTGATTAATAGGTGGTTCTTGATTCCAAATTTGGCAGCTAGTTGTTGAATTTGTTCAGTGGAGGACATTCTACGAAAGTTTCTTGATCTTGATCTTTAACTTAAAGAAAGTGAAGGAGAACGAAGTAATGAAAAAAAGCATGAATCAATTCAATTTTTCAGATGATAATTTGAGCATCAGAAGAAAAGTAGCCGGTATATATAGTGGGGTTTGGGAAGAGGGTGGTGAATGATACAAATTGGTGAAGTCAAAATATCCAGCTCATCCATCAGAGGTTAGCGGCTTGTCGGGTCCCAAAGTGCTAATTACCGATCTAAAAAAAACGGCCGCTAAGATCATCCCATGCGGCGCCTAAAATTTTTCGCCTTTGAAAAGTTTTATTTCTCATTTGCTCCGCGCTTCTTTCTCTAATCAGTATTTGCTTTGTTGTACCTCGCAATCAATTCTAACTGATTTGAAGTATATTCATAGAGAAAAAGCAACCTACTTACTCATGAAATATACTTCATTATATAAGCTTCTATTTGTCAATTTTTCCTCCCTCACAAAATAAGACGGTAAATACAATATTTTGAATATATTGCTCGAGCTCACTATCTTTAAATAAATAGAGCAATTGTATCCTCTCAAGAATCTCAAAGAAATTCTCTTCAGATTTCCGCCCGCGATCCCAAAAAATAGCCGCTAATTAATTTTTCAGCGGGTACGTTATTTTCAAAAGATTACCTAATCATTTGAACAACATAAACTCGATGTTTCTATGACTAGGTAACAAAGAGAAGAATAAACCTTTAACGGTTCATCAAGTATTACCATCTTAAAGCTACTCAAAACCACATAGTTTAGATAAATAATTACGAAATCAGTATACAACTCTTTTCTATGTAATAGGTTTTCAAGTGGATGTCAATTTGTCTTTTATATTATGTAAGAATAGAACAATACAGGATTAGAATAGGTGTAGGGAAAACGTAATTATATGGGGGAAAAAGGAAAAACAAGCTAATGAGTGATAAGTACGAGACTTGTTATTCAAGAGATTTTGTCAGTCTGTGATTCATTTCCAACATAAATAGGAAATCCTGATTTAATCACCTTTCAAAGTGATCCTAAGTGAGACACAATATTTAATATTTAGTCACTTCCTTTTTTGAGGCAAATCTTCACATATAATCTATCTGCGCAATTTGAAGCCAAATATTTGATTTTGATTCAGTCAAAAAAGGAGCGTTGACCTTTTTGGCTAATCTGTAGCCCTTTATCGATATTAATTCAAAATGGTTTATAGTGCGTAATTATTTTAAAGACCCCATTTGTGGTCTACTTAAGCTGTAGATATATAAATTGCAAGTTGAGTTTTCATATTAATATATCATTTGTTTAAAAAATGGAAATTTCAAGGGAATATTTCCCTTAAACGCTTTCAACTTTAAATTGTTGAAAAAACTTTAAAGTCTTGACTTGTGATCCATGTATTCAAAAGATGTTGATTGGAAGTGGTTGAAAGTTGTTCCGGGCTCAAATATGCTTATTGATTTGACAAGTCATTTAGGTCCAAACTATTATGGCATTGAGTAGTGACCTGAAATGGTTTAGGAATCGATTTAAACTGTACTTTGTTATATAAGTTTAAAAAAAGAACCTCTTTAGATTGATAACTAAAGCTAGCCATTAAACTTTGCAATCTTCCCTTGATAATATATTTTACTGATAACAGTTCAATTGACTCGGTCGATTCAGTTGTGGATCAAATATGAAAAATAAGCTCCATCAAGAAAATTAAATTGATGCATAGGCAGTTCTAATCAAGGTTCTAAAGATTCGATTTCTATTTCCATTTTTTCTGCAAGTGATTTAGTCTTCAGTAGAAATTAACAATCAACCAATAAATGTCAATAGAAAAGCTGATAGCATCTCTTCGAATGAGTCAAAAAAATTACAAAAGAGAAAAAAAAAAAAATTTTCAAAGTGGATAATACTATAGGAGAATATCATGTATTGTTGATCTCCATATGACTATTTTATGTTGGGCGTTTGACATCAAACGGATTTTATGTAGAGACAATGTGTATCAAAGAGATGCTGCCAAATCTCAGGTCCGCCCTGATTCCCCGATTAGGCAACTGTGACTCTTGGTAAGCGCGTTGGTTATGGCGCACTTGGCTATAATTGGCCTGTCTGTTTCTTCGACACCTTGAATCTTGGATATATATATATCTTCGAAAATTTTTCTTTTGAACCCAGTTGCAACACTTTATTTAATTTTCTTTCTTTTCAAAGTAAGTTTTCAGTTTAATATTTAATTAAATACAAAAACCAATCATATAATTATACACACACAATGTCAAAGGGTAAAGTTTGTCTAGCATACTCTGGTGGTTTAGATACCTCAGTTATTTTAGCCTGGTTATTGGAAGAAGGTTATGAAGTTATCGCTTTCATGGCTAACATCGGTCAAGAAGAAGATTTTGCTGCTGCTGAAAAGAAGGCTTTAGCTATTGGTGCCACTAAGTACATCTGTGTTGACGTCAGAAAAGAATTTGTTGAAGAAGTCTTATACCCAGCTGTCCAAGTTAACGCTATCTACGAAAACGTTTACTTATTAGGTACTTCTTTAGCTAGACCAGTCATTGCTAAGGCTCAAATTGAAGTTGCTGAACAAGAAGGTTGTTTTGCTGTTTCCCACGGTTGTACTGGTAAGGGTAACGATCAAGTTAGATTCGAATTATCTTTCTATGCTTTGAAGCCAGATGTTGAAGTTATTGCTCCATGGAGAGACCCAGTCTTCTTTGAAAGGTTTGCTGGTAGAAAGGATTTATTGGAATATGCTGCTCAAAAGAACATTCCAGTTACTCAAACCAAGGCTAAGCCATGGTCTACTGATGAAAACATGGCTCACATTTCATTCGAAGCTGGTATTTTAGAGGACCCAGACTGTACTCCACCAAAAGACATGTGGAAGTTAACTGTTGACCCAACTGATGCTCCAGAAACTCCAGAAGATTTCACTGTTGTTTTCGAAAAGGGTTTACCAGTTAAGTTAATCTTGGCTGATGGTAAGGAAATTACAGATCCAGTTGAATTATTCATCACTGCCAACGCCATTGCCAGAAGAAACGGTGTTGGTAGAGTTGATATTGTTGAAAATAGATTCATTGGTATCAAGTCCAGAGGTTGTTACGAAACCCCAGGTTTAACCATTTTAAGATCCACTCACATTGATTTAGAAGGTTTAACTTTAGACAGAGAAGTCAGAGCTATCAGAGATACCTTTGTTACTCCATCTTACTCCAAGTTATTATACAACGGTATGTACTTCACTCCAGAATGTGAATACGTTAGATCTATGATTCAACCATCTCAAAACACTGTTAACGGTGTTGTTAGAGCTAGATGTTACAAGGGTTCATTAATCATCTTAGGTAGATCCTCAAGCACTGAAAAGTTATACGATGCTACGGAATCCTCTATGGATGAATTGACCGGTTTCCAACCACAAGATGCTACTGGATTCATTGCTGTTCAAGCAATCAGAATCAAGAAGTATGGTGAAAAGGCTAGAGAAGACGGTAAGCCATTGGCATTATAAATGCAGCAGTCGACTTCAATTCAATCTGTTTACATTTACAATCCCACTTTGAACAGTATCCATATATTTATATAATATAATTTTGTTTAATTTATAGTTTAATGTTTTTTTTTTTGGTTGATAAGAGATAAAATAAAAGTGTATTAATTGTTTGAAATGTATGGAGTATATAAAAGGTTATGTGCCCTTGTGTGTCTTGTGATTTCGGGGTGAATAAGGGCGTGCGCTGTGAAAAAAAAAATGCATCTGTAATTCAGAAATTTTCTGTGGTTGACTGACAAAGCATTCATTTGGAATTGCGGTTGGTTTGTAGTGGTCGGGTGGTTGGTTAGTAGTAGGTTCACTAATAACAAGTGGATGATAACTTTATCTTTTACTTTGGAACCTTTCTCTAGCTTCACTTTGTTTGTTTCTTCTACTTTTTGTTGATTCAACTACAAAATATCATATAACGCAATCAATCGTACCTAAAGGCTTTTTTGCATTTGCATTAACTGTTGAACAAAATTAAAAAGACCCTTATCCTTTAGCTGCAAAATAACTAATTACCCAATAGCACCACATCCCTTATATTGCACATCACATATCCTACATAGTATATCTACAGATACATATTGCTCCACTATATCTACAGATACATATTGCTCCACTATTGTAAAAGCAATACTAGAACCTAAATCCAAATTGAACTTTCAGGAATTCGGAATATAGACCAATTATACACTACACACGAAAGTTACGAACCAACGAACTGACTAACGAATAATAGAACTGACTAACGAATAATTCAATCAGCAAGTTAGATTAAAATTAACTAATTAACTAATTAACTGCTTTCCATTTTATATACATACATAAAAGCGAAAAATAAAAATAACAATAATACTTTAATCATGTCTGAAAGAGGTCCAGAACAGTGGTTTGAAGATATTAAAAATTGTAAGGCGTTGCCAGAAAATGATATGAAGCAACTCTGTGAAAAAGTGAAAGATTTATTAATGGAAGAATCTAATATACAACCCGTTAGATCTCCTGTGACCGTTTGTGGTGATATTCATGGACAATTTCATGATCTACTAGAATTATTCAAAACGGCAGGTGGTTTCCCTTCAAATTCAAGTCTGAGTACGAATTACATCTTTTTAGGTGACTACGTTGATAGAGGTTATTTCTCATTGGAAACATTCACGTTATTAATGATTTTAAAAGTTAAATTTCCACAGCATATCACTCTGGTTAGAGGTAACCATGAATCAAGACAAATTACTCAAGTTTATGGTTTCTACGAAGAATGTTTGAATAAATATGGCTCCACCATGGTTTGGAAATACTGTTGTCAAGTGTTTGACTTTTTGACTTTGAGTGCTATAATAGATGGTAAGATTCTATGTATTCATGGTGGTTTATCTCCAGAAATTAGAATGTTGGATCAAATAAGAGTCTTGAGTAGGGCTCAAGAAGTTCCACATGAAGGTGGTTTCTGTGATTTAGTTTGGTCTGATCCAGATAATGTTGATACATGGGCTATATCACCAAGAGGTGCTGGTTGGTTGTTTGGTGCTAGAGTTGCTAGAGAGTTCAATCATATCAATAATTTACAACTAATCGCTAGAGCCCATCAACTTGTTATGGAAGGTTTCAGATATCATTTCCCTGAGAAGGATGTTGTTACTGTTTGGTCTGCTCCTAACTATTGTTATAGATGTGGTAACGTTGCTAGTGTAATGAAGGTCGATGATGAGTTGAATGTCAACTTCCAAATTTTTAGTGCTGTCCCTGATGATACTATAAAAGCTAACCCTGCTAAGAATCAAAAAAATGGTAATGAATATTTCTTATGATATGCTTTTTTCTTCTCTTTTTTTAATTTCGAATTTTATGATTATTTTGATGAAGTCCTTTTTGTGTTTTAAAGTTGCCTATTTATATATATACACCTTTTTTGTGTTTTTATTTTTCTGTTTGTTTGGTTTTTTATTCTTTTAGTAGTTGTACTTTGTTTTTTCTATCATGTTGATTGTTCAGCTTTGTTCAGGTCCTCTCATATTCTCTTCATTCGGCTCATTACCTTCAAAAATTAAAGCGGTTTTTGGGTTACTGTTGTTGATTTTCAGTTTCCTTCGTTCTTTTTTGATCTAATTGATTGAAGGGTGTTTTTTTACAGATCGCTTTCTTATCAAGCGTTGCGCTCAAAACAGTTCTGGAGTTTTCTTTTTTTTGAACTGTTGAGAATGTTTTTTCTTTTTGACTCTTTTCTAATTTCCTCCGTGCTTTTAGAGAGCCTTTGGAGTCTTTATAACTTCTAATTTTGTTTGTTTACTTTGTTTATGCTGTTACTTATACATATAATAATATATGGTGGTTGATTGTTTCGTGGTAGAACACGGCTGTGCTGTGTGAATTCCTGATTATGTAATGCGTCGCAGAATTGTCCGATTGTTTTGCCCTGTGGCCCCATTCCAATCATAATCCAGCATTCAGCAACTACCGAATGGATCAAAACTAACCTTCTATATATTTACTTGCTGCGTATCAATGAAAACCTGGCATATATTTATATATCTATATATCCTTTGATTAATTACAAACCATAGGATTCTTATACAGCATCTGAATAGTGAACTACAATAAGTTTAATCTTAACCATACTTGTCTTCCTTCATCACAGATAATCACGTTGTTCATATTGATAATCAAAGCGGCTTATCTTTTTCAATTTTCTTACATCCAATTCTAGTTTTCTGAACATTTGCATAGCATTATTTTGTAACCAGTATTGGTCACATTATAAAACTGATACCTGTTTATCTGTATAAATACACTTTATAGTTATCAATTGTACAATTTATCTGGCTAATAATCTTTGCCGATACATTCCGTTAACCTTCACTTCGGAACTATATTAACATTTTATTCTGCCAATCATCATTCATAACTATATCAATTTCGCTTCGATTGAAAGGTTTGGATTCATTTCAATTTTAACTACAGCATTATGTCACCATCGGCATTGTTTGATAACTCAATTAATACCACTATAATGTCACAATCGAAATCAGCTCATAAAGATGAGATAAAATCTGATACTTCCAAACAAACAGATGACCATTCATCATTTTCTTCAATGTCTAATACCAGCACTAAGGTTGATAATACAGCACCAGGTACAAATACAAAATACCCTGATTATAGACCTGGGAACAGAGTCAGGTCGTTACTGCAAACTCCTTTAGAACAAAGATTGGAAACATTAGTGGTTTTAATGCATGCTAGTTCAATCATTGTGTTGCCATTTCTCTACTTTTTCTTGTGGTGTTTCCCTGTGTTTTGGCCATTTTTATTGATTTACACATTTTTCTTTTACTTAACTGATAAAACTCCATCTAATGGTGGATCTATCAATAGATACAGCGATCGTATGAGAGGTTTAAAGATGTTCAAGTATTTTGCAAGTTACTTTCCCGTCACTTTACATAAAACATCTGATTTAAAACCAACATTTGTTGATCACGAGGTTGTTGTTGAGATCTATAACGTTCCTGCTCCATTGGATGCCATAGTTCCGGATTTTGTTGCTGGTGTCCTTTATAAGTTGAAACTCATAGGAAAAATTCACACTAAAATCAACAAGAAAGTGAGAACAGGTCCTAGATATGTTTTTGGATATCATCCGCATGGGATTATTGCAATGGGTGTTACTGCTGGTTTTATTATGGAATGTACTGGTTTTAGCAAGATTTTCCCTGGTATCAGATGTTTCGTCACAACGTTGGTTAATCAGTTTCAGCTACCTTTCTATAGAGACTATCTGTTGAGTTTGGGTGTTACTGCTGTTACTAAGAAAAACCTGAGATCATTAATTTCACAAGATCAAAGTGTTGTTATTGTTGTTGGAGGTGCATCAGAAAGTCTACTTGCCAGACCTGGTTTAAACTCAATTGTCTTGCAAAAAAGGAAAGGGTTTGTTAAGATGGCTCTAGAAATGAGTGGTAAAAGTGACGCTAGTTTTGTACAAGAGGATGAAGATGATATGTGTCTTGTTCCTGTGTATTCTTTTGGTGAGAATAATGTATATGACGTTTACTATGCTAACTGTGAAACCTATACAAACAATAATGATGGTTACATAAATAGAGCCATTAAATGGGGGCAATTGTGGTTGAAAAAGACATTTGGATTTACATTACCTATCATCATGTCTCGTGGCGTCTTCAACTATGATTTTGGATTGTTACCTTATAGAAGAGCAATTGATGTTGTCTTTGGTGATCCAATTGTTATCAAAAGATTAAATGGTCGTCTACCTGGTGATGCTGTCGCAGATGAGGAAGTTGATCACTATCACAAACTTTATATTGATGCATTGGAAAAATTGTTTCACGAAAATAAAGGGAAGTATTTATCTAAGTGGGACCAAGACTTGACTATTGTGGAATAAATTTGGTTGCTAAACGTACAATTTGTATTCCTATCTTTCAATCATTCTTGTTACCTTTCTACTGCATTTATTTTTTGTTGTATTGTCATATTCCTCGATCATGTTATTTCTTGCTTATTTATTTTTGGCTAATTATTGGCTATACATTTATGCCGTTGTGTTTTTTTTTTTTTTGCCTTTCGCTATTTTGAATCTAATTCCAATTATGCTGTCATTGTGATACCAATTGATTCAAAGCCCAATAGTTTCTGTTTCATAATGTAAGTATCTTTACTTTAAGGTTTACTTTGCTATCTCACGGTTTGTCAATCTCTTTTCCCACTTTGCATGTGAACATTTACAGTCTATAAAGTATATAAACCTACCAAATAGCGTCCTGTATGGGACTATGTATTCTGTCTAGTGGAGTCAACTGATATATACCCTTTTTCCTATACCTCATATAAGACCAGTATCTATTGTAAATAAAACCACTTCATAACTTGAAAAAAAACAACTAATTTACCTATTCCATCATATTAATAGGTGGCTAAGCTTAGTCACATTTTTTATTAAGAAATGATCAACGAAGGTCTGCAACTCCAAATGATCTTAATCTCCTTCCTACCTTCAAATCTTTCTTTATAGTAAAAACATCTTTTATAAGCATAATATAAAAAATAGTGGTATTAACTGTTTACTATAGTGGTCAATTGTTAGGCAAAAATAAAGTTACTTCCAAATCTAGAAGACAAAAATGCATAAGACAGGGTTCGAACCTGCGTCTTCTCACGAAGAGCAGAACTTGAGTCTGCCGCCTTAGACCACTCGGCCACTTATGCTACTATGTTTTGTGTAAGGATTCCACCTCTTGATGCGACGCCGACCTCATTCGGACTGTTTCCTCTTGAGGCGACGCCGACCTTACAGCGATGCGACGCCTTCCTTATTAGGATATTTGTTTTTAGATTACTAAATTAGGAAATACTCTCGAGTTGTTGACAACGTCGTCAACACTCGACTTCTTACTATATATATTTGTTTATATTCCTTATTCCTATTTAGTTACTTATTCTATCGATGAAGATAGAGGATGATCAAATATCATATCAATTTTGATTTCAAATACTTTCTTAAATATTTAAGTAGTTTTAAATAACAATCGAATCATCACATTTTGTTGTAAGGTATCTATCCTACATTTTCATCCTTACTCTAATCAACTACTTGCTGTCGGACTTAACTATTTATCTCCCATTTTTACTTTATTACTTATCTCCTATTTTGTCAACTATTTTCGGACTTTACTTTTATCTCCTATTTTTGTTTTTATCTTTTGAATTGTTTCCTTATTATTTTACTATATCTATTTGTGTATTTCCCATATGTCTATTTAGATTCCTTTCCTATCGATTATAAGAAAGGGCATCAAAGAGAATATCAATTTATTACTCAATCAGTTTTAAATAACTATCGAACCCTCTCATTTGTTATAATGAATCGGGCACACTGTTCGTTTTGTCGTCAGTTTAATATTCTTTTGATTTGAAACTTGATATTTTATAACTTCTAAATAAGTTATCAACTAAAACTAATTTGTCAGAACCTCACTTTCATTAAGAGTGTGATTCTCTGTATATGATTACAATTTGTGGTATTTATAAACTAAGCCACAACAATGACGAAGTCATAATTTTAGTGTTTAAGAGTTGCATAGGTTAGGAGCCCAAATTGAAGGAGCTAGTGGAAGATTTTCCACTAAAGTGTTGAGATGAAAAATTGCATAGACTTGTAGATCCAACTTATTTCTAAAGAAGTTACAATCAACATCTCATGTTAGTAAAGTGAGAGAAGATTTTTATGAATTTCGTCCTTATGAAACTAGCATTCATGGTCTTAACGGGTCAATTCCTGTGAAGGGAATAGGATCTATCAAGTTGACA